>NDGN011474940.1:0-10162 GCA_002564285.1 Tympanoctomys barrerae
AGTTCTTATGCTGTGAATAAATTGAATTACCCATACTACAGCAGGTGAAGTTCACATAGAAAAAGACAACATTCTCAAATTTCATATCTTCACACTTGAATTAGCCACTGGAAATCTGGTATCTCAGGTAAAAGTAGACTCCTCACATTTATTATGTAGTTTTCTAGCCAATGATACAGAAGAATTTGACAAAATTTCCAAATGAATGTCTGCATTTGGGGTAACTGGTTGTGTGGTCTTAAATATTTTAGAATTGTCAACAATCACATAATAAAGGTACAGCAAGGATGTATTAGGGGAATGATCTTAGAAAGGGATTTCAGTTTGGTAGAATATAATTACTACCTGGAAATTCACCCAGGGCACTTGCTGCTGACACATTCAGATGGTGTAAAGGATCTTTAATTACCCAAAGCAACTAGTTTGTGGGTTTACATCTCAGAGGAAAGAAAGCAATTCCTGGAGCAAGATGTTGTAAACACCATGCTGTTCTGAAGCGTTCCTTCTCATCAAAGGAAACCAGGGTTAATTCCTATTAGTGAGGTCCACTTCAGGCATGCCCAGTTAGGACAGAAGTTCCCAGATGTTTTGTTGTTGTTGTTGTTGTTATTGTTGTTTTGAAGAGTAGCTAATTTTTCATTCTTAGAGGCAATGTGTAATAAATACAATGAACTTTTAAATAAGACCAAGATTGTTGAAATCTCAGCTTTGTCTCTTGGCACTTCTGATGTTGAATAGGTTATTCAATTTACAATATCTGATGACTCAAAGGGAAATGATATCTGCATTAAAGAGTAATTAGGGACTTTAAATAAGCCAGCAAGCATAAAATCAGGCACTGTGATATAATCAGTACTCAACAAATGTTGATTTCTCTGTGTAAAGATTGATGATGTGTGCAGATTATGTTATGAATGAAAACACAAAGTTGAATCTTCTTTATTTACAGTGCTTGAGGCCAAAAATATTTTGGATTTCAGATATTTCTGAATTTTGGAATATTTATAGATACATAAAGAAATATTTTGAGGATGCAACCAGGTATTTCAGGTAGTTTAGATATTCAGATCCAGCATGTTGGGTCTGAACTGGTACATATGGTCAAATGTGGGAACTACCCACTCATGTTAGAGCTCTAAGCATCTCATATTTTGACATTTTTATATTTTTACATTAAGAGTGCTCACTTTGTATCTCCTAATGCACAAGGGGGTGTGTATTGCTAAAGATTACCCTCCTTAGAAATAACTTTTTAAAAAAATAAAATAAAAATTTAAAAAAAGAAAGAAGGAAATTTAAGACGAAACTGTGGAGTTGGAGTTGAACTCGAGGAGGGCATGGACTTATATGGGAAAGAATGTTCCCTATCTTGCTCCTTCTTCACTTCCTGACCTTTGTTAAACTGCTCATGCTTGCCTACAATTATGTTTTATCAGACAGTAATAGCTGCCTACATCCAAAAGCTGTATGAGGTAAACAAGTGTGAAAATCCTTTTGAATCACAATAAAAGACCTACAAAAAGGACCACTGTATTTTCAGACCCTCTTACAGAGTGAAAGAATAAAGATCTCCTTAGATACAAATGTATGATTACTGATTGCACAGTATAGGCAAGTTATTACACTAGAACCCAGAGAACTTAACACATATAAAACTGTCAGTATGTTACAGCTTAAGGTCATCTTTCTAATCTGTGCTGTGACTTGTGGATGGTAAATATTCATTACTTAATTTTCAAAATTGGATGGAAATGAAATAATAAGATCCCGAGCTTCCTTTACTTGGCCATCTGTTTTAGATGGAGCAAAAGTGATCTAGATAAACCCATGACTCACTGAGAATTTCAGGTAAGTTACACATTCTGGGGTGAATATTCATGAATGGTGTTTGAATTCCAATGAATCCACTTAGTTTGTTTCTATCTCCATCTTTTTATTTGTATTAGGTGCTTTTGAACTTTTTTTAGGAAAATTAATTCTCTTTTTTGTTGTTAATGTCTAATTTATCTTGTTACCCATATGTCTAGCAATTATTTATGTAAGCCTAGTTGTTCTTATTGGAAAGGGAATAAAACCAGAGCACAAATACATAAAAGTTCTTTTATCAGAACTAGAACCTTATGCGTATGTTAGTTTATGACTAAGATTTCTTGAAATGGTGATAAAAATTTTGACTGTGACCTGTGACATGGAATCAAGGTGGATTTTCTCTTTGTATTCAAAGAGCAGTGTTGAGTGTAGGTTATGTTCTGAACAGAAGCACAAATCTAGCATCCTTTGTCCAAACTGTTTGGGGCCAGGAGTGTTTTGGAAAAGCCATGTACTCATTTATGTTATTGTTATTTATGTTAGGGATAACATCTGGTACTCCAAGTTTACAATGCTCATTTAAGCAACTAGCTGATACAATTATCTTTCTGTTTTCCTTCATATATGTAGGCTTTTTGAATTAGAGCAATGATAATGATTCTTAGGCTACAGGTCTGGGTAGATATTTCCACAACAATCAAATAACAGGAAGGAAAATATCATCCTCTTAGCCTCTCTTCTTCCCATGCTATGTTATGTGGCTTGTCAGTTACAAACTAGAACTAATTCCAGACTTCAACTTTCGCTGGAGTCTAGAAAATTGAACACAAGTTCAGAAACATTTGAATCATGCATTTAGACTGAACAAGGCCAATGGACAATTTGGATAATGGCTTTCTTCTTCTGCACGAATTATAAAGCTTATTCACATAAAACATTGGAGAAGACACCAGGGGACAATGAAACACTAAGTGTTAATTAGTTGTCTTTATTATAACAAAATACAAATTGTAATGAACTTAAAAAGAGGAAAGCTTTATTGTGGCTCATGGTTTTGGAGGTTCCTGTCTGTGTTTGCTTGGTCTCGATTGGTTGGGCCCATGGAGGGACAGCACATAGCTGTGTCAATGCACAGTGCACAGAGGACATTCAAATTCTGCTAGCCAGGAAACGAAAGGAGAAATAGGAAGGAACCAGGGATCTCATTACACCCTTCATGGGAAGCCTCAAATCATATAACTCTTTTCTACTTTCTGAATGTTCCATTACCACTACAAACTTGTGAGCAACTACTGCAGGATAAGACAAAATAGTCAATGCCTCTTGAGAACTTAAATAAGGTACACTCTTCGGGCTGTGGTGGGGAAGCTAATCAGTGGTCCCTGCAGGAAGAACAGTAGAGACCGATAGTTTACAGAGTCTGCTATAGTTGAGAATCTAGTTTATCTGACATGATTTATGTCACCTTGATGACAGGCATCTTTTTAGTTAAAAGTAAAATAAGAAAAAAGAGTAAGATTCTTGCTTACGTGACAAGTAATTAGAATTGTTACCATTGCTTTAGAGAAGAACCTTTCATAAATAAAAAGATATCCTCAGTAATCTAGAAAAGACAAAATAAGAACTACACTAAAATCAGACTAAGTCTCATAAAAGCGCAGCATCAGATAAGAAGCCTATGTTGCTGCACGGCAACCTCATAGATATCATGGATGGATAAAACATGTGTTCAGGCAGCCAAGTCTCATGGTCATATTCCATGGGAATTGTTTATTCATTTACTGTGCAAGAGGAACAACACAGGATACTGATGTTGGTTAATATGTTAAGATTCTCTGGAAGAAGACAATTGATTGGCTATATCTCCATACTTACATATAGAGAAAATTTATAGTATGTATCACATATAGAAAGAATATATAGTAGAAACATACAGCTATTTATAAAATTATATAATGGGATTTATTAGGCAGCTTACAGGACTGGAGATGAAAGAGTTCACAATGATTTTCTGCTTGCAGAGAACCAGAGGGTCTAGTAGTTTCTCAGCCCCAAAACATAGAAGCTGCATAGCCAGAGGGATCAAGGATACAGCAGCAGTCTGAGGCTGAAGGTCAAGCTCTCCCTGGAGAGTCACCAGTGTGAGTCAGCTTTGCAAACCTGAAGAACCACAGGGTGTGGGGACAAGTGTCCAGAGGGGATGGTGGAAAATCTATGCTAACTCAAGCCACCTGGGGTGCTTCAAATTTGGCTTAAATTCTTCTTATGTTCCTTTTTTTACTCCACCCAGTCATAAATCTACTAGTAGGTGCCATGTTCAACTGGGCTGGTTCTTTTTCACTCAGCTTCTTAGAATACAAGTCAGTCACCTACAGACATGCCCAAAATTGTGTGTTTACTTTGTGCTCCAGTGAAGTTGACACTACCATAATTAAAACAGTCACAATCCATTTCTTGTCTATTAGATAACCAGATATGTCTCTTTAAACATATACTTAATAGCCAAATAAAATAGCAAGTTCTATGCTACACCTAACATGATAAACTATCTTGCCTACAAACAGAAATGCATTAATTCCCTCCACAGAATAGAAGACAAGTGTTTCTTTGTGTGGTGCTTCCTATTTTCCTGACAGCCCATAATTTAAACATTAAAAAGTGGATTTAACAATAAAATACTGATACTAAGTCAATTGATATTATGTTACAAGGAAAAAAACCTCAAGTATATGTGCTTAATATATATGTGTATGCACATTAACAAAACAGTAATACATGCAAGTGCCATTCTCATTGTTGTTACTGGTCACATGGTCCTTGATAGTATTTGGTACCCCCTTCTACTACTCGCTCTGTATTTCCTTGGCCTTCAGTATGCTCTTCAGTTAATCTTTGTTATTTGCCTGTTAGGTGACCTATACTTTTATTCTTGAAGGTTCTAGGTCATTTGTCTTCCTTCCTCAATTAGGTTGTTGTAGTTTCCCACTAACCTGAATAACAAGGTATGGAAATTCTAAGACATATGCCCTGTAGGATTTCTACACCACAGGCACACCCTGATTTATCTCCATTATAGAAAAGTTTAGTTTCCCCTTGGTAGTTTGGGTCAACCACGCCCAGACAACTCGAACACTTCCTTATAACATGTTGACACAGAGGTACTATGAGCCCAAAATACTCACGGTAAAGTCCTAGCTTCCAATTCAATAGAATCATGATTGTACCTCATGGTACACTGTCCTTTCAGCAACTAAGACTTTTGGGGTAGCAGAGTAGAAGGTTGTGGAAAGAGGAAGCCAAACTTTTGCTAGTGGATCACTAGAAAAATATTTACTTCTACCTCACTATTCCAGGCTTTTGTATCTCGGCTATAGAGGAAATAATATTTTCTCCTGATTCAGAGCATATGCAGGTTTCTGGACACAATTTCTCAAACCCTGAAAGGTTTTGTCAACAATTGCATCTTCAGAAAGCCCTTCTATCATTCTATTAATCTAGGCCCATCTGAATTTTGAGTAACTTACTGAGACCAACGACTTATATAAGCATGAAATTTTGCATTCTTCACTTCTGTTGTGTTCTCCACTTGATAAAGAGTTACATGGGAAAAATATATTTTCATACACTTTGCCTATATGGAGAGTTCAATTTTTAACTCATTGCTATGTTTCTTTAGGCAGGAAGTGCACTCATTGGAGCAGTGCTGTATCGAATAGCATGATCACGGAGGAGGCAGTGATTTTTGAATGCACAGATGGTACGATCTGCAGAAGCATATTCATACCTGGAAGGAGTGTCTAATCAGTAAGGGAAAACCACTTCCCTTTCCATGATGGAAGCCATTCAGTATCATTAGTCTACCTCCAGATCACAGGCTGATCATCTTGGAGAATGGTACCATGGAGTGAACCCTCTTGCTTCTGCTGTTGGTAGATGGAGCACACAAGCTGTGGCAGATCAGCCTTGGTGAATGGAGGTCCACTTTCATTCCTCCACTATGGCCACTTT
The DNA here is from genome assembly GCA_002564285.1 of Tympanoctomys barrerae. Classification (NCBI taxonomy): domain Eukaryota; kingdom Metazoa; phylum Chordata; class Mammalia; order Rodentia; family Octodontidae; genus Tympanoctomys; species Tympanoctomys barrerae. The sequence goes on from NDGN011474940.1 coordinate 5,818, forward strand.
GTATTCAAGCCCATTGGACAATTGTGACATGGAAATAGGAGAAAGAGATTATGATTATTCACAGAATGAGTCACCCTAACCTCGTGATTACCAGGGTCTTCCACTGAGTTTGCCACTTGATAATGATTTACATGTGAAAAGTATGTCTTCATATGCTTCACCCATATGGAGAGGTCAACTTGCGACTCATGTCACATTCTTTCCAAGTCCCTGACCATTCTGCCCTACCACTGGCTATGTTCTATGAATTGGCATAGAGTCACATATCATCATTTATTTCTGTCATGCAAAATTTATAAACGGGTGCTCTGCCCAGTGCTGTCTATCATGAAGATTTTCCTCCTCTACTCTCTTTTAAGGTTGTCCCAGCAAAGGGCTGCATTTCTCCAGCTGTTCACCTTCAAGTGCTACCTGAATAATGTGCAGAGCCCTGCATAAAGCAGGACTTGACCGTTTCTCCCTCTATTGAGTAATCATCGATTTCATGCCACAAGACCAAAGGTGCATGTGGGGAACAAAAGGTGATATAGCAACATCAGGAACCATAGTGACATAGGACCATCAATGGTATTTCTTTATGTAACTTACTTGCAATCCAAGACCTGCCAGTCAAATAACCATTGACACCCCTTCAATTCCATGAGTTGTGACATTAAATCTATGCTTTCTGCTTAGTGGTTCCACATCAAGAAATACAGCCCGATCCAGGTTTATGCTTCTTCCACCATTATCCCATACCTTTAAAATCCATTTGTGTGCTTGTTTCCTAAATCTCTAAGAATTAGAAAAATCAAGAAGTTCTTTGGAAGTGTGGCACAGTTGTCTATGCTGTGGGGCTCATGATGTAGGATCCTTATAAGATTTTAACCTGGTTATATATCCAAATTCAAACATGAGTGGTGAGGGTGGGTCCTGAGGCAAATCTGCACTGTCTTTCTTGGTAATTTCATCAGGAAACGTAATTATTGTTTCATAGACAAAATAGGATCAGTTTCTTCAGGCAAACCTGGAAAGGCTAAAGCCACAGGATATTTTGGTGGTATGTCTCTGGTATTTAGTAAAGTAATCCCATCAGAATTTATGAGTTTGATGTCCTCACCCCCTTAGAATGTCCTCAACGATCACCATCCCAGTTTTAAGGATCTCATTTCTTCCAATTAGGACTCTTAAACTTCTGATCCCCTTTAAGTCTGAGCATTAAACTTGCACTGTATCAGTTGTTGTATCATTGCTTGTATCTGGTTTTTGGAAGTTTGACTTCAATAGTTAAAGGAGAAAAGATTCTCCTCCAAGAATTAAGAATATGAATTTTAGAGCCATTGTTTTTGCATTATTACTTTGTCCAGATACGCTAAACACAATTAGCCAAGATTTTTGTATTGCTTCATCTTCTAGAAATGTTCAAAAGTGTTGTGAATGGGGTCATTAAATTCTGTGTATCTCCTAAGTGGCAAATTGAGGTCATCAAATGAAACTACATTGTATATTACTTTAAGCAGTTTATGTCATAGAACATCAGTAATCATTATATTATCAGGAGAAACATTAGAAACTTCAAGCCTCATCAACATAGAGAGCCAACTCCAAGAAACACTAAAACAATTAGAGAAATTAATCCACACAATTCTTTTTCTATGGAATCACCCTTCACAGCAAAGTCTGTACCAGTCAGGGTTATCTGAAGGAGCAGAATAGATAGAAAATACATGTATAATTATGCCAGGGGATTTACTAGGTAGGCTTACAAGAAACAACAACAACAAAAAGTCTGCAGTGGCATCTGCACACTAGGGAGCTAAAGGATTCAGTAACATCTTGGTCCAAGAAGATGGAAGCTAGAGAGGAGGAGAGCTCAAGGATGCAGCATAAGTCCAAGGTCAAAAGCCTGCAAGCCCATAGAAGAGATGCTAATTTGAATCTGCTGCCCCAGAAAGACAATGGAGACCTGGACTCTACTGTACAATGGGGAGGGCAGCAAAGGACACACACACTCAGGAAGACTGGGGCTGTTCCAAATGGTCACACTCGGACTTCTTTCACTGTTTCATTTCACCTAGGATGGAAGCCAGCTTGTAGGTGTGAGCATAATGGGTGCCTCTCTTCCAAGTTGATGGTCTACGTACTAACCATCCACAGAAGTAGCCAGAACTGCACACTGTGAATCAGCTCAGCATTTCTTGTTCCAGTTAAGCAGTTGTACCACAGCTAGCAGGCAAATTTAATTACTGGCAACTCCTCTAGAATTGTAAATAAAATGGTAGTGGCAGCAAGTTCTTGTATGCAGGTATAAACTTCTACATAACAAGAAGCTCTGCAGCTTGAGATGAAAACAGCCCTGCCTGCTATAAGTTCTAAAGAAAGTTATTTTTAAGGAGAAAATTTTGTTGTAATAAAGATTGAATGCATCTAGTACTTTTAATCATTAATAAAAGAAAATGATCTCTACTCCCCAAAGAATGGTATGTGCATATTTTCAGTGTAATCTTTCCAAAATTAGATAAATATGTGTTCAATTCTAATATTTATGAATCCTGATTGTGCTCAGATAGAATTTACACAGCTTATGATTGTATATGTAAGATAGATAGTATCAGTGAATTCTGATTACTCTCTTCCCTAAATGTTGGTTTTTGGAATCTGGAGAGAACCCTTCAAGTGTTTCTTTGTTTTTTATTCATTATTGCCCTCAATAATTGAGTGGTCACAATACAAAGTAGATTACTAAGCATTTTGATGGAAACTTTGTAATAGGCTCTTTCAAGAAATTACAAATTGATGAAGCATTCAAGTCTGAATGCTGAGTAAAGTTAGAAATGAAAACTGTATTTTTATAAAAGTACATTCAGTCTATACTCCATCTCTTTAGCTATCTCTTACGGCCTTTCTTGTTTATTGCAAATGCTCAAACAGATTAAAGCAAAAATAGAATTAAGGACCAGCAGTATAGGTTAGTGGGATAAGTGTCTGCTTAGGTAAACTCAGGGGCCAGGGTTTGATCCCTAGTACTGCATGCTGTGCCGACCTCACCCTGGGGTGTGCTGAGCCAGTGATGGAGTCCTGGCTTGGTGGCGCATGCTTGTAATCCCAGCACTAGAGAGGCAGAAATCAGGAGGATCATTACAAGTCTGAGTTGCACAGTGAGACACTGCACACATACACACACACACACACACACACACACAAACAACCTTAAAGAGAAATAAAACTAAAAATATATGCCAACTCTTGATTCTATAGCTTTCTCTCCATTTTTCATGTCATTGTTTTGGCAATTAATGAAATAATTTTAGCAACTTTTAAATTATTATTATTATTATTATTATTATTATTATTATGCTATGTTGCTTTCTAATTCTCAGAAATTCTATTAATTCTCACCCAAAAAGTGCTAAGCTACCCTGATAGAGAAATAGAAAGGATATATATTATATATAATATATATATATAAAATATATATATATAATATATATATATATAGAGAGAGAGAGCAAAATATATTTTTGTGGGTTTTTTTACATGAAGAGAAAATTTTCTTTTAAAAACGCATTTTAGCAATAATGAAATACCAAAAGCTGCTCATTATAATAGAAAAGCAAAAGGTAAGAGGGGTTTTCTTTACTTGTTTTCTGAAAATGCAGACGATCACTGTGATATACTGCCCAATCACACTTGTTTTTATTTGGATTATTCGTTTTATGGAGTTTCTCAGGATGTTTAAACATCAGAGCGGCTTCTGCATGATATTTAGACATCATCTGGATCGTTTTTATCTTAAGGTAAATATATTCTCAAAGAACACAAAGAACATTGACCACTGGCTTATATAAACATAATTAGGACAACAAATTGTGCTCAGAAAATATATTTCAAAGTACTATTTTTTTTTCATTATCATTGCTGTAGACTAAAAACCTGACCGCTTTGTTGAAGCAGGCACTTAAAGAGTTGAGCTAAGGGGCAGGCCCCCTATTTTCTCCTACTGTATAGAAATTCAAATCCTTTGGCCCCGTCTTCTGGTTTTTTCATCAAGGACTAAAAAACACCTAGGGTTGGTTTTCCACCTTCAAATCCAGGGTGATACTTGTGGGGCATCTTGCAAGCTTGGATTTCTAGGACCAAATTTTTGTGGAAATTTTATTTTCAAAGCTTTATGGAAGTTTTGATATAATTCAACTCCAACATGACAATTGCTCTGGATTCCTCACCACTTACACTGACCCTTTCCCATGAGTACAAATCAGCTTCACCAGGACATTTGCCATCCATTCTCTTTCCCCGCCCTTCCCGGTGACTGACTGATGACTTCTCATGTCCAGTCTCCCATGTTCTCTTTTCCTTCCATCAT
>NDGN011474947.1:0-10687 GCA_002564285.1 Tympanoctomys barrerae
ACGACTACGGACTGACTCTGCCATGCCCCAAGTTGCCTCACCATGAGCAACCCACCATCTATACACAATGTGGCCCTTTGGTTTGGGGGCAAAATTATAGTGAAAACATTTTTTATCTGCACCATGTTTTAAAATCAGAAACAGCGTTTCAGGTTTTCTTCTTCCTGGTGGACCATGTTTGGGTGCCGCGTGGAAGCCTACCTTCTGTTTCATCGCACCCATACACACTGAGGACATCAGCAAGTGCGCGGAAAGCATTTCTTCACAGAATATATTCTCCATCTTCTGGGGGAAGAGCTTTTGTTTTCTTTTCCAGGGAGTAGTTTATGTGCTATGTTTAGGCCACACATGAAAGTAATCTCTCCCTCATGAGGCGGCCTTTGGCTGATGCTGATTGTTTTGAAGCCAAGATTATGGTAATGATTTAAGGAGGCAAAGAAGCAATGTGGAATAGAGGGAAAGGATGGAAGAAATGGATCAGAGAGGTGAAAATCTTTCCCAATCCAATTCAATAAAATGAAAGTTTATCTTGGGAAATTAAGAGGAGGGTCAGATCGCCAAACCATTCGGGACATATCTTCCCCAAACAGTCAGGCAATCCATACTGGTGTCCTACAGCTTCATACACCCAAGAGATGGCAATGTGAGCAATAATCTAAAACCAAAGCTTTGTCTTCCAAGTTCAAGTCCCACTGTACTCAATACCCAGAGTCTACCGGGACACGGGCTGCTGCTTTCGGCGGCTCCGCCAAGGCCAGCTGTGAGTGTCTCCAGTAGCTTGGAAGCTGGCCAGTGCAGCAAGCTCGACGCTGGACTTGGGAACCTAATCTCCTCTATTATTGCTTTTCCACAGGTGGGATACCTGCCCTTTTCTTTTATCAAGCTCTTCTTAATGACACATTAAAAGCTCCTCAAAGTCAATGCAGTGTTCACACCACTGCATATGAATGAAAAGACGAACACAACGAGGCACAAGAAAGCAGGACATTTAGTCTAGAGCTGAGTGCACATGCAACAGATTTATCATGTTTTGATAGCCAGACTGAAAGGTAGGAAGGGAGCAAAGAAGGGAGGGAGGGAGAGAAGAAAGAAGAAAGGGGAAGGAAGGGGGGGAGGGAGGCAGCCAGGCAAGAAGGAAGGATAAAGGGTGGGAAAGAAGGAGGAAAGAAAATATATTCTAGATAAAAGATTGTCAGTATGTCAGTAAGAAGGTTACTCTTAACTCTCCCATAATAAATCCACTGATTTCTTACATAGTTATTTAAATATAAAATCTGCAACATGACTCAAAGAGAAGGGCGCAGATTTCAGTGCTTCCAGGAGCAGACTCTACTTCTGTCTCCATCAGAAACGCGACTGTCTCAACATGACCAAGCTCTAGTTTTCTCATTACAAAATGGAAATGATAAATGTGACTTCACAAAGTATTGGGTTATTGAGAAATGTTTAGAAAACTTAATGACAGCCCAGGTCTGGGTTTGGTGGTAGAACTAAAACAGAAAGAAGATGCAATGGATCTGTGCAATGGAGTTCACACACACCAGGAGATCTGCAATGAATAAACCAACCAAAATACGTGCTGCATATCCGAAAGATACAATTGGACCTCATGAGAAGAACCCATTATGATGTGAAGTGAGATAATATGTGTAACTCATAGATTCAACCGCACAAGAAATAATAATTCCCTCATTTGCTACATTAATCACTCTAAACATATTTTAAGATTCTTACATATCTGGTATTTTAGATTCACCAGGAAACTTCTGCAGACTTAGCAAAATAAAGGTAATTTGAAAGTAAGTGTACCTCATTAATTTTAAAGTATGATTGTCATTCGCATCAACTTTAGAACATCTCTCCAATTAGTGTATCTGGGTCTTTAATCACTAAAGAAAGCCCAGCACCATGATCATGTCAGAGTCACATGCACGCCAGCAGCTAAAGAAAGACGGGACAGAAAGGAATTAGAGTACTTAATGCAAATCAAAAACAAGCACACTTTCTGGCGCTGAGTGATGAAATATGCATAGCTATCTAGGGCTCTGTTTGCTTTTCTGGGAGGAAAAAAAAGGAACCGTGATTATCCAGGAAATGTGGAGACATTTTGTTTCTAAACATCTGAAGACTGCTAAGAAATAGGCATATACCATTACGTCAAATAGCTACATTTGAAAAGATGTAATTTCAAATAAATAGACACACAATAATTACATAATGGGAACTTGTGAAAATTAAGAAAGCAATCATAAGACCTCTTTTCTCTCCCATGTAGCTATTTTTTACTTCCCTCTGTTTTATGATCATATATTTGATATACTAGCTTGATTTACATAACCTTTTCTACCTTTCTTTTCCATTTATTCTCACATCCTAAGCATTTTCCACATTTGTCTGTTTTCAAAGCTACCTTTAAATACATTTGGTTAAGTTGATATTTCACTTAAGAATAAATTATATAATCCTTGATTCCCTTGCTATTAAAAATGTTTGCTGTGCACACATTTTGACAAGTATTAGGGATATGTTATAATGAATATCTTAGTGCCTTGAGTTCCTTTTGGTTTTTTTTTGTTTTGTTTTTGCTTTTGTTTTTCACACAAGAGACGACTTTCTTGGGATTGAGTAACAGAAATATAATTTCCAGGATAAAGGAAGTGAAAGGTTCATTTTGTGGAAGTTGTTACATGTTGCCATTGTAAGTCCTTCCCAAAAGTCCTGACACTGAGTCACAGAACTACCAGAAACATGTGGGGGTGTCAGTTTTCATACCTGTCACAGCACCTCGTAATCTCACTAATTTTGAAATTTCTAAGAGATGAAAGATGTTACCTTAATTTAATTTATATTTCTTTCTTTACTAATTAGGTGGAGCTTTTTAAAAATAGATCTGATAAACACATCTTCCATATGACAGAGTTTTTGGAGCAATGAGAAATCTCTTATTCTGGAAACTGGCATTTGAGGTGGCTATTAGACTGAAGTTTTCTTTCCTGTGTAAAATGTTACCCAGTCATAGCACAGGCATCTCAGATTGGGGAATCTCACGCTCTCTGTAATTATAGGATCAATACAGGTCTTCCAACCTCTGGTAGGTGATAGGGATCTCCCCACTGCTCCCCATTTCTGTGGTCTGTCACACAGACTGCCTCATGCTGGTAGCTGGCAGAACCCACCATCCGTGTTCTGTCTTTTTTCCCAAACCTTTTGAAGACCAAAATGACAAACTCCGTGACCACTGCACATCCCCAACCTCACCAAGATGTCTTATTTCCCAATACTGTATGTTGCAATCAGCACTCCAGCTGCCAAGCTATTCTTTGCCCAGATGTGCTAATTCAGTTGCATAACTCTATAGGGGGCCCTGCTGTTCCAGCAGTGTTGGACTTAGTGGCTTGTCCCTCTTCTTTGCTGTGTGTTGGACGCACACCTGACCCACAAGCTGTACCAGGCTGAAGCTTCTCTGAGGGCAGGTCTACAATTAGTCACCAGGTATCCAGATGGGCTGATGAATTAGTAGACTTGTACATACCATCTTACCTATTCTGGAGAACCGTTTAAAAATTCTGTGTGTGTGTGTGTGTGTGTGTAAGAGACAGACATAAGATACACAAATAGAAACCAAGATCTGGGCCTGTTAATTCCTGAGGTAATCTGTGCCTTCCAGACTTTCTTGGACTTGGAAATGACTCCAGAACCAGTCTCCCTGATGGGCATCATGAGAACATGGACACCCACTGGATCCTTAAGGACAAATTGTTTTTTATTCTCAGAGCCAGATCCTTTACTTGTTATGTTTCTGCACAGCTCAATAGAAGAATTCAATTGCAGTACACCTTTATTAAATGCTTCACAATATAGCATCTTGTTGCTGACTGCTAGATATTTAGTTTATTCAGTTCTGAACCACCACAAAGTATATCTCTTGGAACGCTGCAGCTTTGTGTGGTCCATTGATAATGAGTGGGGCTCTACCTATCCTAGCAATAACTCATCTTAGATGCTATTCTGTCCTTTTTGGTTGCTTTCCCTGGAGGCTGGAACACTCAATGTTTTAATATCTTCTCACAGATTTTATCTTTAAGAGTCTATTATTCTGCTGTATACTTTTAGATGCTGCTAATTTTTCAGTGTCATTCCCACGACATGATGGCCATAACTGAAAATAGCAGTTTAATAAACAGAAAGAAAAATAAAAATGATGTTCTTTTGCTTAGCCCCAAATTAATCATCCAAGCCATAAGAAACTAAGACATAGATTATCTGGACAAGGTCAGCATTTGAGATTTGTGGGGCTGTTTGATCTGGTTAAGAATTGAATCAAAGTCAATCCAGAAAAGGTAACCAGTCCTAGTGCCCATCACTCATAGGATTATTGACTTCCTTTGTTTTGAAGACAGAATAAGCAAGAACTCTGACTGTCATAGAAAATGATTCTTACAACACAGTCAGGACAAATGATACAAAGTGCTGAGCAGGGCGGGTTAATATATGAGCTCCAAAGTGTTTTCCCAAGGCACTTAAACTGCATCCACACTTAATTTGCAAGCAGTTGAGGTCCTCATGATGGGTCTTGATTTAAGTCAGGAGATTAAGATAACACCCAAAGAGACTGTAGTGTATCGTTAATTATGAGAATATGATGAAATGGTTTCCCTTATAATGGGGCTTTTACTTAGGCACTTGATGGGATGCTAGTAAGTCACAGATGTTTCATGTAAGAAAATGAAGCTTGTTTTAGCAAATGTTTGAAAAGTCCCAGTTGGCCACTGATATTATCTCCTCTCACAAAGCATGAAATTCCAGAATGAGACTGAAAGGAATATGCACATTAACTAAAAGAACTGGTGACATGGACTCACACATTCCTAAACAAGATGGTTGACAAAACGAAATTCTATAGTATGATGAGCTTCTACTTAGACACATCACTAACAAAACAGCAAAGTGACAAAGAAATGGCAATTCCACCAAAATCGGTGATGGAGTTGTTCAGTGACAGGGATAGGTCTGCTAAAGATCGACAATATTGCCAGGCGGCCAATTCCATCCTGCAGGCTTGTAACAGGAATACAATAGCCCAAAACCAATTCAAAATCCACCTGATAACTAGGACAACAGTGGGCTCCAAAACCTCAGTCCCTGAGTCATGGGAAGCTACTTGTCCATGATGTCACTGCAGTGTTAGAATGAGACTATTTTAGAACAAAAATGAACAAAGAGGCAAATTCCACTGTGTATTTCCAAATTATATCATAAAACATTGGTACTGAAAGCTTTACTAACATCAAAAGACATACTGAAGGATGAGACTAGAGGAGAAAACAAGATCTACAATGCAAGGTCATTTGTAAATGTGACGGCGGTGCTACTTCCACTCTCTGTTTTAGGTAAGGGAAATGTCACATTCAGAGTCATTAGACACATGCATGCAAATGCTTCAGCCATCACCGTGAAGGCTGGTTCTGGCAGAGAGAGGATCTGGTCAGATCCTTGTTGGCATGCTCCGTTTTTCTTTCCTTTTCACAGATTCTGGAATGTCAGTCATTTCCAGGGTCTGTTCCCATTGCCTCTGACTTGTCTCCTAAGCTTTTGGCAATGTTTGAATTTGTCTATTACTAGTCTTCTACTGTTTTTCCTAAAACCTCCAAAATGAGAGAGAGAAAGAGACAGACAGACAGACAGACAGACAGATTGGAAAACATCACCCTTAACTCATTTTCCACAAGGTGTCAGAAGATTTTACTTTGCTTTTAAAATAAGAATAAAGGAACTTGTAACTATTTCAGAGTGGCCTCTGACATTGATGATACTCCTCCACGTGCTGGCCACAGGGCACTGAGATCAATCATGCTGCTTTGGAGGAATTTTAATTTGTTTCACATTATCTTTGATACTATGTATTCATCGTATGTCGCCAGGTACATCAAGTCTGTATTTTTCCTTAGCTGAATAAAAGACATGGAAAATATTTTTCATTAACTGGATAAAATAAAAAAGAGGATAATTTGTATCATCAGAATGGTCAAGGAGTTTTTCTCAAAAGAATGAGCATTTAAAAAATATAAAGCCCTAGGGCCAGTGAGATAGCTCAGTGGACTAAGCACTTGCTTAGACAAGTGCAGGGGCCAGGGTTCGATCCCTAGTCTACATGCCCTGCTGGGCCTGCCCCCTGGGCATGTGAGCCACTGATGGAGCCTGGGCATGGTGGTGCATGCCTGTAATTCCAGCACTAGGGAGGCTCAAAACAGGAGGATCACTATGAGTCTGAGCTGCATAGTGAGACACACACACACACACACACACACACACACATACACACAACCTAAAATAGCCCTTTCACCGTTATTTCTGGTATCAGAATAAAAAATATATCATTAATGAATGGATAAGGGCCATCCAAATAGCTCAGCAGATTAAAGCACCTACAAGTAGATGCAGGAGCTGGGGGTTCGATCCTTTAGCCTGCCATGCTGGCTCCGCCCCCAGGGTGCGCTGAGACAGCAACTGAGACTGGGTGTGGAGGCACATGTCTGTAATCCCAGCTTTTAGGAGGCTGTAAAAAGGTGGATCACTATGAGTCTGATCTAATAGTGAGACCCTGAACACCCTGTAGATCCACCCCCCCCACAAAAGAAAAAGAATAGATAAAGGCCATATGGTTAATATGCACAATGGAATATTAGTCAGTGATAGAAAGAATGAAATCCTGTCATTTGACCACTGACAGGACTGAAGGACATTATGTTAAGTGTAATAACCAGGAACAAAGACAGACACCGCCTTATCTGTGGAATCCAAGGAACTGATCTCATAGCAGTCGAGGGTATAACTGTGGTAAGGAGAGGCCAGACAGAGGAAAGAGAGAGGGATGCTGAAGGATGAGCCGTGGGTACTGGGTCAGTTAGGTAGAAGGATGGAGTCCTGGGGTGCGCCATGCTCTGAGCTGAGCATGGACAACACTAACACACTGTGTATTGCAAAGTTGCTGGCAGAGAGGACTTTGAGTGTTACCAAGCTTGGTAACAATCCTGCAACTCGATGGGACAGAAGCAAAGCCTCACAATCTTTCAGGGGGATTTTCTTTTACCCAAGATTGTCAAGTGCTTTCAAACAGTATCCCCCAGAAAGACAGCTGAATTCTGGCATTGTTTTCCTGAAAAACACTCACCACTGACTATTAACGAGGGTAGTGTTTAACAGAACTGAAAACTTCATAACCTTTGTGAATTGATTCATTAAATTACACAAAGTAATCATTCTCTTGGTTAACAACAACAGCAATGATAATGTTTTGCTAAGTACAGAGGATGAAAAGCTGCAAGTTCCACCTTCCTCTCATCCAGGGGAGGATTTCAGGATGCAAGGGTCACAGATGACTCTGCTAGCAGCTATAATAAATGCAAGTTCAGAAAGCTGGAAAAGTGCACACAACGCAGGGAACTAATTCTGGCTCAGAGAGGACAGCAGCTGGGAAAATGCTATGTCTCATCACTGTGGAAAATAAGGAGACAAAATATTTCTATTTATTTAAGGCAGAGTTTTGCAATGTTGTAGAGCAGAGATGATAATTTTCATGTCATGTGCTTCCAGTCTTCCTGAAAAGTCTTATTTAGTTAATAGATTTGAAGCAAGTGGAAGCCTGTGGGGTTTCGAGAATGTTGTCGCCAAGCCTACTGACATAAGTGGAGACTGCCTGGAGATGTGAAACAGGAAGCGCTGGCATGGAATTAGTCAGATTTGAAAAGGGACAGAAGTAGCAGGTGAATCAAAGGGCTTCTTCTCCAGCTGGCATGGACTGATTATTCGAACAGCAGGTGAGAGCTTTACTCAACAAAATTGCCTGCAGATTCCGCCCACTTCCGTCCCAGGATCGCTTTTTGCTAGCACCGCTATTGCCACCTCATTCTCTGCTAACACATGACCCAGCATCCTCCATACGCCAAATGCTATGTACAGTGAAAATGGTAGCGCGTTTCCTTCCTACCTCAGTGTTAGACGGCAGGAACTATGGTGTCCGCATCACACGGCTGAGAGCCCTGCGGTATACAGAAAAGCTAAATAACTTCTACAACCTTAGTGGGCAGCAGAACTGGGGAACAAAGTCAGGCGGCTGACCTCAGAGTCAGCGCTAACCACTATGCTAAACCACTTGACTACAGATTCTGAAGGGACCATAAAAACAGGGATATAATGTTAAACTTGAGATCATCCTAACTGGAAATGATGTTGTTTGCATACAGGAAGCAGTGAAAAATCAGCCCCTGGGCACTCACATACCAAGATTGCCCGCTGCAAATGGTGGCCAGTTGTTTCCCAAAAACTCTTCCATTTTTCTCATCTAAACAAATTCAACTTATCAGATTAATTTATATTTTATTTTAAAGAGAATAAAAAATACAGGATTTCAAAACAAAACGACAGGAAATTTACTGGTTATTATGTTGCACATTGTTATCTTCAAAATAGTTGTTCAGATTATCAGATATGATCCTCAAGGTTTGATCAAACAATATAAACACTAGCTGTTCATTTCAAAGAACTAATAGAAATTATTAGTGCCATTTTCTTAGCTATCTTGTATATACAGTATTCACTAAACTCACTGCAAGGGCAATGATGTGCACTGATTTTTTTTTTTTTAACATAGGCTTCCAATGAGGATTACATAGGATTCATCTTTGCTTTATATTCTTGACAAATTCAGATTNTTTTTTTTTTTTTTAACACAGGCTTCCAATGAGGATTACATAGGATTCATCTTTGTTTTATATTCTTGACAAATTCAGATTCCAGTGGCCTCCAATTTATTACCATCCTTTCTCAATTGTATACAATTAGATTTTGTCACCTTTTATGAATATTAAGTAGAGCCCTTCCTTTTTACCCTCAGTGAAGCTCTCCTGTTCTCAGCTATCATCTCTCACTTGGAATTGTTGCAGTTCCCTTTCTCCAACTGCTGAACTCTTACCCCAGGCACTTAGAGCAGTGTAATTTGTTTATCTTGATTGATCCTTGTGAAAGTTCTGAGTCGAGGGTCAGGATTTCACACTGGACAACCAAGGCGTGGCCTCAAAGACCTGCATGTGTGGTCACTGTCCTCCCCCAAGATGCTGCCTGAATCACCACGATTCTCCTCCACCTCACTCACACAAATTGAGTGACAGAGGTTTTGCACGTGACAGGATCCATGTGGAAAATCATGACTGACTCTGCTAAATGTTATTGTTTAGCTTCCAGTATTCTATGACCTACTAGAGCTTTTTTCCTTCATATCAAAGACATACGTTGTGGATCATCTAGTCAGAAAAAGTGAAAGAATATTTTTTTTAAAAAAACTAGAGTGAATCACTTTACATTGCAAAGACAAAAATTAATTCCATTTGCCTCAGTTTTTACAGTTAGAATGTTGAATAAAAATTAGTGAAGAGCCCAAACAGAATTTTACTATTTTCAGAGACTAACATCTGAACAAATAATGATTTTTTCCCTAAAAGTGAATCTCTTGTGAAATATTATTGGATAAGGAATATAAAATGATGAGAGAAGGCTATTTATAAAATCTTCAGCACACAAAACAAGCTTGTTACAGTCACTGCTAAAATAAAATTTTCCAAAGAACAAGCTGCTCTAAAAATCTGATATTGTAATGAAAATTTAATAGGGCTTCCAAACAAAGAAGGGTTCACCTACATCAGGACTTTACATGAAACAGATGCAAGTATTTATCGAATAAGTCTAGTCTAAGAATTCCTGACATTGCTAACTCCAATGTCAGGAGTCATCTATGTCATTCAGTGATACATGTTAGTGTGTTTAGTGGCTGCCTCTAAAAGTCAAAAACTAGAATTGTGAAAGTTCCCAAAAGCCTAAAAAAATGAAAATCTCCAATAATGAAGCAAAAGATTTATTATTTTATGCAGTCCAGCCTGCTTTTCTTCTTTACCTATGGTATCAGTATAACGAAAAGATAGTAACACTGGCAGTTTTGGTAAAAAATGAAATACTTTTTTTTTCATTCAGCTTCAGAGTAGACAGATTTCTGTATGAAACACCATCATGAAAGTAATTTTCTTTTCCCTAGTATTCTCAATTTGTTTCCCTTTCATTTTCTCTCTCTCATCATCTTTTTTTTTTTTTTTTTTTTTTTTTTTTTTTTTTTTTGCATAACCAGGAATTGAACTCAGGTCCTTGCTCTTGCCAGGCAAGTGCTTATTCTTCTGAGCTATCTCCCTAGCCCAAAAGTAGTTTGTTTGCTTGTTTGTTTTCTGTATTTTAGGGAAGGGTCTACAGAGTGTTCAGGGTCTCACTACTAGGATCAGACTCATAGTGATCTGCCTGTTTACAGCCTCACAATAGCTGGGACTATAGGTGTGCATCACCACGCCCAGTCTCAATCTCTGTCTCAGCACCTCCCAGGGTTGTGGCCAGCATGGCAGGCCAGGGGATCAAACTTGTGGCCCCTGTGCCTGTTTGCAGGTGCTTTAATCCATTGAGCTATTTAGCTGGCCCTTTATCACTTATTACTTTATATTCTGCAATAGAAAATCAATTTAGGGCTGGGGAGATAGCTCAGTGACATAAGTGCCTGCCTGGTAGGCACAATGTCCTGAGTTCAATCCCTGGTACCACAGAAATGAAGGAAAGAAGGAAGGAAGGAAGGAAGGAAGGAAGGAAGGAAGGAAGG
>NDGN011474960.1:0-13624 GCA_002564285.1 Tympanoctomys barrerae
AATCAGTGTGATATAAAATTTGACTATTTTTCTACTCATGCATTTCACCTCGGTATAAAATAAACCACTACATAGTACTATGTAAAAGGTTGAAAAGTAAACATGTTTTCTCTATTGTGGTGCTACTTTCTCTGTACTCTTTCTCTTTTGAGTCTGTATTTGGCTTTTGTAAGTCACTCTTGCTAATTCTAACGTTCTTCTCTATCTTGTAGTATATCTGTTTCACCAGTGAGTACTTGCTAGTACATTACGTTTTACTAGTAAGATCACTGAGGTCTGCATGAGAAGATCCACAGCCAATTGATAGTTTCTAACATTAAATTAAACTTGAGGAAGTAAGAAAGCAAATGATTTCTTTTCTTGAGAACACCTATATTTGTTTTGTTAAGTAAATGGAAATTTAAGAATATAATAATTTTTTAAATGTATTTAGTACAGGGTCTACAGAGTCTCACAACACAGGTCAGACTTGTAGTGATCCTTCCTGTTTTTCATCCTCCCAAGGGCTGGAATTACAGGTGAGCGCTACCACACCCAGTCTCATTTGCTATCTCAGTGTACCCAGGGGCTGGACCAGCAAGGCAGGCTGGGGAGCTAACCCCGGGGCCCTTGTGTCTACCTAAACAGGTGCTTTAATCTGATGAGCTGTCTGGCCAGCCCTAATAATATAATAATTGTAATAGTATGTATGTTTCTTAACAGAGATATATTTACCAAATATGGAACTTTTAATGCCGCTAGGCTTGTGTGTGAGACAGAAAAATGGGGTAGAAAATAAAGTGAGATTTCATATATGATTTAAATTACTCAGATTCATAGTATTATTGAATTTATTAACAGAATAGCTTCAAAGAGTAGCAAGTGGCTATTTGTTGATTGTTGCAATTTAATATATTACACAAATGTTATTTATTCTAATATGTATTGGGAAGTACATTGTTTTGTCTCTTTTTCTGGAACTTTTTCTCAGTGTCTAAAACATATCCATTGATTTTGACTTTATAAAGAATATCTCACTATGTCACTTGAGTAGATCAGAATATTGTGTGGCACTTTGTCACTTTGCCGCCTGCAATAAAATTGAAGCTTGTCTTCACAACCAGGACATCTTCTTGTCCTTTCAAACTGACAATTCTATCAAAATATCCATTTTTCTATGTCCATTTTTCAACCCACTCTTCCCTAAGTAATTTTTCATACTGGTAAATGGACATTCTTAAACACTCACTGATCAAAAATCTCAATTGCACCTCTCAAATGCTTTATAATTAGCTAAAGTTAAGAGCAAGGAATATAACTCAGTAGAATAAGTAATTGCCTGGCAAGGGCAAAGTCCTGAGTTCAATCCCCAGGACTGCAAAAATAAATAAATTAAAGAAAAATTAGCTAAAGTAAGAAGCCAGCAAATGTAAGTGAAATAATGTTTTCTTGTTATGATCCTTTTTTTTGTATGTTCTAAAAAACATAAACAAATGGATAAATCTTTACATACATAAAATAAATGCATTTTATGAACATAACAGCATACATACATATATATTCTACTTATATTGAAGCCACATAAAATAATTCCAAAGCACAATTGTTTGTTGTTGATGTTGGTTTTTATTAATCAGTTAGGGTTTTACTGAAGAAATACATATAACACAAAATGTATAGGAACACAATTCTTACCTACTACACTCTTGAAATGCCTTTCTTTACTCCAAATTATTTCTGGATGTTTCTTATCTTCCTATATTTTCTACTTTGACTAATGATTTGTTTACATATTAATTTTATATAAGGCATATTTCTCTTACCTCTTGGACATTTTTATAAGATCTCTTGAAGTATGTCATGATGGACATACTTTCCCTATTTGTTTGTAATTCAAACACTGCATGGAATTTTAAGAGAAAATACTTTTAGACACACTTGAGCTGTTCATATCAACAACGAGCTTTATAAACACTGAGATTGTTGAAATGAATAGAAATAAAATCCTAAGTATATATTAACATCAGGTATTTTATGTTCATAAAATAAAGTCTACAAAAAGAAAAAATATAGTATTTATTGACAAGGTAAAATAAATTTCTTTTTTTTATTTTTAAACAATTCAAAATAGGGATGAAAAACAGCAATAGAAATGATCAAGATTTCACTAAACAAACGAAAAAGATTTCATTAAACAAAATAATAGGAATTAAACAGTGGTTCTTGCATTACATGATGTTATTTTCAAATTAGTTGGTAATTTTAAAATCTTATTTATTTATTTATTTATTTATTCATAGTATAGTGCTCATTATCGTAGCCATCAATGCCCAGATTTTATGAAATACTGAATAGGAAAATATGTTACACAAATTCAATTTATTCTTTTTTTTTTAGTGTCTCTAAATACCCAATAATTTTTTTTAATTTTTAAAAATCTTTTATTGATTTTGATGAGAATGAAAGATAAAATAGCAATGAAACAGTTTCAAAACAGGTTAGTAGGACAGTTACAATAATTAATGCATTGCCTATTGTTGTCTCCATAGCAGTTATTCAGAGGACAAAATGTAGACATTATATCTCATCTAAACGTATAAGGACAAACCTTTCTTCTCATCGAACTAGGAGAAAGTAGCCGTGTATCTGTCTTAACTATCTTATATATACATTTTTTTCACTACAAAACAGTTCTTTACTTATATCCCCTTTTTTCATTTTGTTTTGTCAGAGATAGGTGTTCCACTGCAGTTAGAGAAGCAGTATTTGGAGAAGTCTCATGTGCCTAAGGAGAGTCACCTAGAGAGAAAAACTTCTCACAGGCTTTCACAGAAAGCAAAGTGGTCAAGCAATGGCTGTGACTCATTCAGATGGCTGATACTGACAAAAGATCTACAAGGTGCTATACATGGTTTCAAAGAAAATCCTGAGGGGATTTGATTAACCTTGTCAAATATAAAAGTTACATTTATAGTTATATAGGTCTTGCTTTAACTTAGTCTTAACCATCCAGCAGAAAAGTATAACCATGAAATATAAAAATTAGTGCCATATTAATATGCGGAGCTGTAAAAGGCTTAAGTCAACAACTGACAATTGTCTGTTCTGCGTATAATCCACTACTATTATGGACTATTGGACTCTATTGGGTTATTTTACTGAACTCAAGTACCTACATCTTTAGACTGGCTTCAAATATATTAATTGGAACATATATAAAATATTTTTCAAATTGCTTTTGAAATCAAGTAAGGTTGGGTGTTTTGAAAGTATTTTAGTTATCTACATTTTTATCTTCCCCTCTCTATCTGTTTAATAATGCTTTCCCTGGAACACTTAATTTCATATGGATGATTTGTTAATTGTTGTATGTAGCTACATTGAGGATATACATACCTACTCAGAGTCTTTCTAGATATTGGTGTGCAAGGAATTCTGTCCTACATTGCTAGAAGAACATGAATGATTCCTAATAAGAGGAACTTTTGCCAAATAGGTATGTAAAAGAGTTAGGTTGTACTGTAGACTATGTTGCTACCATGCTTTATGTAGCTTACATAAATTATAGCAATATTTCAGTCATTTTATAAGCTACTAAAGACATTTTAAATACATGAAATTTAAGAAAGGTTGATATTTTGAAAAACAAAAAAAATTTTTTTAAAAAGACACACTATAATAGGAATACTCAGGTAACCAGAGAAAAGCTGGGCCATCTGAAGTAATACGTTATCAACATATTTTTTCTTAATGTTAAGTAATGTAGATTCAGTTTACTGGTCAACATTAAGATAGATTTCTCAAGTACATGTGTACTAAATTAACAACATAATCAGCAGGTGATTAACAATAAGCATCAATCAAACAAGTATAATGATTATGAAAAAAATATGAAACATGTAACTGTTACATGAGAAACCCAAAATGAAAATGAAGAATATAATAAAAGACAGGTAACAGGAAGGAGTGAGATAGTTATTTCTCAAATAAGGAAGGGGACTAAAACATGAAGAGAAAGGAGAGGATGAGGAGAGAAAGGGGATAAAAAATGGAATTAAGATACATAAATGTTTCAATTTCACATAAATAATATAAACGTTATATACTAATAAAACATTTTAAAATGATGCTGTTATGACATAATATGAATCTTGCTTTCTTGCATTATAAAAATACTTAGGAACAAGTGATTGCTTAAGAATAATTTAAAGGTCTGGGAGATATCTGGGCAGTCTAAGCACCTGCCTGGCAAGTACAAGGACATAGGTTCAAATGCTCAGTACCACAAGCCATGCTGAGCCTGGCCAGCCACCAAAACCTGCACGGTGGTGCAAGCCTGTAGTCTCAGCTCCGGAGAGGTTGAAATAGGAGGATCACTCTGAGGCTGAGCTGTGTACCAATTAAATAAAAAGATTTTTTAAAAAGAACACAATTAAGTTGTTTTATTTTACTTAATTTTTTGAGATTTGAAATTCTGAAATGAGTACTATTTAGATACTAATGTAAGTCCTTGGATGCTTCTTAGTCCAGGTATTCTAGGGAAACTGCACTGTGTTTAGATTTTTTAAAGCACTAACTATACATTAGAAAGTTGACATTTAAAAGAGAAAGACAGTAAGACTACAAGGTAAGGCTTTGGGGAAAGGAGAACGAGTCTTCCAGGAAACACTGATTAGAAAACATCCTTTTTACCTCTGAAACTGCAGAGACCTATAAAATATTTTACTTTACAGCTATATAAATAACATCTTGGTCTTCATAAGAAAAAACGCATTTGATATTTCTAGTAAAACCACAAGAGAGACAGTGGTATGTTAGATAGCCCTTTTATTTTTTGTAAAAAGCTGTTAAAATAGTGAATGATAACAAAATAAGTGTAATATCTGGTGTAAGGTAAGTAAGTAGCAGATGCTGTGTTTTACCCTGGAGCTCAGAGAGTGTGCCCTAACAAATTGCCCCCCAATATATATATATATATATATATATATATATATATATACCCCCATAGGTCAGGGAAATCGGCTTAAAGGACATAAGGACTGAATAAGAAAACAAAAACATAATATATTAAACAGTACCCAAAAAATTGGTACACTGAAATTATTCATGATTTGGATTTTAAAGCCTTAATAATACTGATTTTAAGGTAAACAAAGAGGGAGTGAAAAAGTAGAGCCAGAAACAGACACAGATATGTTACAATATTTAATTTTTTGTTGTGTTAAACTCACAAATGACAAAAAGTAGAATGCTAAATGAAAAAAGTTGAGAAACATATAAATCAAAGTTTTAATTTCCTGTTTTTATTCATTAGGAATAAGTGAACAATATGTAACAACTTCAGAAGTTCCAAAGGGTGATAATCCTTACTTTGTGGTTTCTATACAACATGTTTTACAGCATTGTCTATGTGATAAAAACACTGTATGGTACAAGACACTGTATCACGTCTACAATACAAACACTAATTACTGGTATTAGACTCTTTTACAACAATGAGAAAAAAATGGGTCTTGCTATGTAGATGATTAATTATGTAAGAGTATAATGTATCTTAAAGTATAACTCATATGACTGATAAGGTCTTACATAACTATCACATTATAAAAGATGAAGAAAACAGAGAACAGTTTTATTTTTATTAAAAATATTTTGGGTATAAAATGGGAAAATTCAAAATGGATTTCAAAACTATCGTGTACCGAACAGCTATTTCTTAAATATAATATTTTCTAATAAATTTTAACAATACTCAGAGCACAAGTTATCTAGAAAAAAATCAGATATACCAAATAAAATGAAATGACAAATATTTTGATCTTGAAATCAGTAAGTAATGATGTCTAATAATCTCAAGAGGAAGTGAAAAATTAAAAATATTACTCTTGGTTAAAATGTGTTTGCATTTTTAATCAACAGAAATTATACATACTTATGGTATGTAACATAGTTTTGATATATGTTAATATTTTGTAATGATTAAATGATACTAGGGAATACATCCACTCCCTCACATACCTATGTATTTATAAGGAACATTCAAAACCCACTGTTAGCAATTATTTATTATATAGAACATGATTAATCATAATCATCATTTATATAGTAATCTGAACTTATTCTGTGAAGTTTAAATTTTATGTCCTCTGATCAAAATATCTTGGGCACACACCATACTTTTCAATCTTGATAATTATTATTTACCACTAAAAAAGATGATCTGTTAAGTAAAACAAAACACCTATAGAAGAAAGATTTTTCTGATTGATTTCCCACAGAAAATTAAATGCTGCTTGACCTTACTTATGTGTGAAACATAGAGTTGTGTTACTCAGCTGACTCATGGCTGGGAGACAATACTTAACATTCACAATTAAAATGAGGATAGGTGTTATCATAATTAATTTACTCCTGTTGCTTAGACCAAATAACCAACACCCTAAGTTAAGGAAGGAAAGTTTTTATTTAGTTCACAGTTTGTAGAGGTTTCATTCCATAATTGGCTTGCTCCAAGGCAATGTGGCACAGGAGAGAGAGAGAGAGAGAGAGAGAGAGAGAGAGAGAGAGAGAGAGAGTCTAGCTCTTTCCTTCCCATTTTATGTAAGCTGCCCTCTCTAAGGTAGGTGTAGCATGCACAATCTTAATCCCAGCATTCTATCATGAACTAATCACAAACTTTATAAGACAGTCTCAGGACTGCATGAGGTCTGGGGGAGGTATCTAGATGCAAAACAGAACATTCTGCCCCTGCCACTCCACTCATGTGCATTCTTTTATGTAAAGATATTGAGTTTGTTTCTAAGAGCTAGAGTTCTAATGGTTTCAACATTATGGCAAGTCCAAATCCCAAGTCTCATCTGAGATTTAAGACAAACTCTTAACTGTAAGCCCCTGTACAAATGAAAAGAAAGTTAATCACTTCCAACATTCAATGGCACAAGACAGCAATTTCTATTCTAAAGATTACATAAGGGAGGATGCAAAGGAATGGGACAAAAGCAAATCTAAAAAACAGCACGTCAAAGATTAATTCCTGTACTTCTATGTGCAGCTTTCAAATAGAAGAGACAATGCATTGTCTATATAATAGGAATGGCACAATTGACTCTGCCCCTATTGCACTGCTGGGATTATAGTTCTTACGATTTTTCACTTGGCTCTGTCCTGCTCCCTCATTGGAGCTTTTCTCAGGCAATTCATGTTTCTGGATTTCCAAACTTCTGGAGTCTCCTCTGCACCTTTGGCTTCATACTCACAGCTTCAGTGCACTCTGAGGGGCACACTCCATGGCCTCTCTCTTCTACTGAAATCTGGGTGAAAGCCTTCATAGCTGTACCACTCTTCCATTCTGCATTTGCCTAAAACCAGTGATACATGAATATGCCAAGGTTTACTGCCGGGTGGAAGAGTAGCCAGCTTTCTTCTCTTTTGGCTATAGTTAAGTGCCTGGATTGTTGACTACTCAGAATCCATTCTGAGGAAAAAAGTTTCCATGTTGTCACCACTCTGGAACATGGTGCTCTGGGGCTTTCTTCTCAAAGCAGTCTTTCACATAAGTTTTGGGGAATGCATGTGTACAGTCCTACTGCCTCTTGTGATGCCCTCAGGCCATCTTTTCATGATTCTTCTCAGCAATCAAGATCTCCCAGCTTTATCTTTGAAGTCCACAGATTTACTGGTGCCTCATTACTGGCCAAATTTAGAATGTTTCAAATCATGCTCAATAAAGATCTGGCTAAAATCCCCCAGCAGCAATCATGACAAAGCCTCAGTTTCACTGCTGTGAATTTTCTTCTACCAGATTAATTAGTCTGCTGCCACTAGTTTCAGTCTCTGTCAAAGTCTCAGAACACAAGCAAAATACAGACAAGCTTACTGCCAAGTCAAAACACACATTGTCTAATCTCGTACAACCAATGAAATCTTTCACAGCAGAAACCTCCCAACTGTGGTCTTTTATATTTTTCAGTAGGACTAGAAAATTAATAGTTTTGGTTGTTATGCTACAAATTTATATCATCAAACTTTTGCTCACTTTAGCAGATATAGGCAGGCAAGACTGATCAATCAATTGAACATTAACTCTTACTTTCAATAAGACATCAGAAACAATACACATTAAAAAACAGTGGAACTTTTTAACCAAGATGACTCCAAAGTCAAAGAAGGAAGCCCCGGCCTCTCCCAAAGCTGAAGCCAAAGCAACAACTTTGAAGGTCAAGAAGACCATGCTGAAAGGCATCCACAGCCACAAAAAGAAGATATGAACATAATTCACCATCCACTGTTCCAAGACACTGTGGTTCTGGAGGCAGCCCAAATATCCTCAGAAGAACACCCTGAGAGAAACAAGCTTGACCATTATGCCATCATCAATTTCTTCCTGACCACAGAGTCAGGCATGAAAAAGATCGAGGACAACAACACACTCCTGTTCAGTGTGGATGCCAAAGCCAATAAACACCAAATCAAACAAGTTGTAAAAAAGCTCTATGATATCAATGTTGCCAAAGTCAATACACTAATCAGGCCTGATGGAGAGAAGAAGGTATATGTCTGACTGGCTCCCAATTATGATGCATTGGATTTTGCTAACAAAATTGAGATCATCTAAACTGAGTCCAGCTGGGTAATCCTAAATACATACTCTTTTCCCCTTAAAAAAAAAGTGAAAGGTATTCAAAAGTGCTTGATGTATGGCACATTGCTGTCTTCAATGTAGTTCCTCAGATTACAGATATTAGCATATAAATTTGATCAAAGTAAAAATGTTAAACATTAACTATTACCTTTAAAATACTGATAGAAATTAGTAGTACATTTATTTTCACTTTCCTGTATATAAACTTACATGATTTTTCCCTCCATGTTTTCGCTATCTTTTCTACATTTCAATTGGTTATTCCTTATTTTCAGTTTCCTTCTGTTTTACTATATACATTGTACCTTTCAGATTTTATTTAACTTTTCAGGTTCTTACACTAGGGATACAACCTGAAGTTTACACATGTGGATCTGATTTATTTCACTTCTTAATACTCTCTAGTTGCATGCATTTACTTATCAAAGCCTCAAGTTTATATTTGTTTCTGAGTAATACTCAATTGTATAAATATATGACATCTATTCAATCATTCCTTATGGGCATTTTGGTTGTTTCCAAGATTTAGCTACGACAAATTGTGCTGCTACAAACATGGATACACCTATGTCACTGTGATATAATATTTTCTATTCTTTTGGGAAAATAACCAGAAGAAGACTATGTGGCTTGAATGTACTTTTAATCCTAGTTCATTTTGCTTGTGTTTTTGAAGAATTACAACACTGATTTCCATAGTGGTTGTACCAGTCTACACTCCCACTATCAGGGAAGATGGGTTCCTTTTTCCCATAGTCTCTCCAGCATTTGTTATTAGTGGATTTCTTTATGATAGCTATTCTTTTTGGGGTGAGATGGAGTCTCAGTGTTGCTTTACTTTGCATTTTTCAAATGTCCAGTGCTGTGGAAAATTTTTCATGTATTTGTTTGTCATTTGTATTTCTTCATCAGTGGACTGTATATTCATTTCAGATGTTTATTTCTATATTAGGTCTTTGCATTTTATGGGCCTGAAATTTTGTTGTTGTTGTTCTTTGTATGTTCTCGACAGAAGTCCTTTGTCTAGGTGACTACTGGTTGAGATGTTTTCCATTTCTGTGGGTTTGTTTTTTTACTCTGTTGGTTTGTTTTTTGGGTGTTTTTTTATGTGCAGGAAATTATCAATAAAATAAATCTCTGTTGTTAATTCTTTAAAGGGTTTCCCATGCACTTTGGTTTTTATTTATAAACTCTCTGCTTACTGCTAGATCTTCAAGTTTTCCACCCATTTTCTCTTCCTGTAGAGTATCTAAATCTAGGAGCCAAGGAGATGGCTCATTGAAATAAGCACTTCCCTGGAAAGTGCAAGGGCCTGAGTTCAATCCCTGGCTCCACCCCTCACCCCCCAAAAAGAATATCTAAACCTTGTTTTAAGGTTTAGATATTTAATCCATTTTGACTTTAGTTCAGTGCATGGTGATATACCTGGATCTAGTTTTTGTTTTTGACATGTGAAAAGACAGTTTTTCCGGCACCATTTGTTAAAGAGACTATCTTTCTTCCAGTAAACATGTTTGTTCCCTTTGTCAAAGATAAAGCCAACTCTAGTCTTTAGCAGCAATTTTTCTATCAGCCTTATGGTATGAACTCTGACCTGAATCTCCAACACATAACAGCCAAAGGCATTCCAGCTATGTTTTTCAGCTGGCATCTCTGAACCGTTCCAAAATCTTCTTACAAGACATTCCCAAAGGCTCTTAAGCTAAATGATCAGGTACAATCACATTAACTACCCCATTCTCTGATATCAAACTCTTAGTTACTTTTATCTCACTGCTGATGTAAAATGCTTTGTACCTACAAGATAAAGGATGGAAGTTTTATTTAGCTTGCAGTTTGTGGAATTTCAGTTCAGATCAGCTTTTTCAAATGCAGACTGGCTCGGCAGAAGCACATTCCGGTTGAGAAACTGTTTATGGGAGTGGAAGGCCGAAAAGATAACGGGAAAGACAAGACAAACTCCTTTTCATCTCATATTATACTCAGGCTCAAGTCCTTATTCCCAGCATTGGGCCATGAATCAATCACAAACCCTAGAAACCCCTCCTGCATGATCGCATGAGGCTTTGTGGGACATCTAGATGCAAACCATAATAGGTATAACTAAGTTTATGTTTTCAGGAAAATCAGTCCATAGTTGGATGGCTCCATTGCAGAATAATCATGACATAAAATGCAGCAGACCAAAAATGCTCAATTTATGGTAACTGGAAGCAACTCAGGGGAACAGCTTTAGCAAAGAAGAGACAGGGACCAGATATTGTATGCAAGGTCACACTTCCATGATTCACTGATACAAACACAAATGTGCTTCCCATCCATTCTCTGAGGTGACACCAAGCCAGTCAAGTTGACACACTGAAATTTAAGAGTTACAGCAAGCATAATGTTAATATCGTTCTGAGACCAGGAAAGGAAACTATATTTGTAGACTATAATAATTTTGTACTCTTCTACAAAACTCATTGGAGAAATTCTACACAAATACATGTGGAAATTCATTGATCTTTAAGAGAATTACTGCTGAGAAACTGGCCTAGAATGGGCTATAGATAAAGCATTCAAAGCATTATAGCTAGAAAAATGTGTAGGAGATAAAATGATATATAAAACACAAGTGGTAGTTTGATAAAATGAAATGATGTGAAGATTATATCTTTTCTAGTCTGTGAATTGGTCTCATAAGAAGTATTTTCATTCAAGATATAGCTCAGGATGGAGATATTCAACAAACTAAACATAAATGAAGAATTTAAATAAACATAGCCATAAAGGGTATGTAGGTGGTAAACAGGAGAAAAAAAGAGAAATTTAGTTAGAATTATCAGAAGATTACCATTGGAACACATATTTTGCTAACACAAGTAGAATGTGAAATGATTGGGGAATAGCTTCAGTTTTTAAATAGAGAAGGAACACTTTGTTAAAAGCTTCTTCACAAAAAGAGAATCTAAGTTTATCCAAATAAAATCTAGCACTCTGGTGAAAAGTGGAAAAAGTATGACTTGCTCACAATAAAATACAGAAATTACAAGCAGTCCAAATGGAGGATGCAGAGGACTTTTTGATTAAAGAGTTTTAGATGCCATTTAGACTTTCTGATTAATGATTTCTAGACATTTTGTATTTAATGAGGTGCCATTTTATCTTCAAGCAATATCAAAAGAATGATTCATAAACTTTCAATGTTGGGTATATATTGATTTAGATTTGAACCTTAGCAACAGGGTGTTTGCATGTTAGTTCATGTGTACGAGTGTGTGTGTGTGTGTGTGTGAGTGTGTGTGTGTGTGAAGAGGTACACAGGTATGTACACATGTGCATGTGTGTGCACATCCAGATGTTAAAGCTTGGGGTTCACAGGTAACTTATCACTCAAAGAAAAGCATGAGTAAAGCAGAAGGGTAGAATAAAACATAAAGTTACTCTATGATTAGAGAAGTTGAGAAAAAAATAGACAAAAATAAGATAAATTAAGTAGGAAGTGAGATATAGAAGGAGAAAATCGTTTCATAGAAGCCAAAAATTGTTTTAAATATCAGTTAAAAGTTAAAGTACATTACAAATGTGTAAAAGGATAAATCCCATTTTTAGTGTTCTTAACACAAACAACAAGAACATAAAAAAGAAACAGTGAAATTTTTGCAGATATTGTTTGTATCTTGTAATTTGTTTGTGGTATAGTAACAGATGTTTGTGTCCAGAAGCATGGGTGTGCATATTAAATATGTGAAGGCCTTTGTTCATCATTTCTACTCCAATAATGCAGTTTTCATTTAAAAAAATTGAAAATGAAGCTTTCAAATTGCTTACAAAATTGTCTATTCTTTTTAAAATTGTGAAAAGAACTGTATTATTGAGGATAATAGAGAACAGACTGAAATCAACTGAGGAAATTATCTGAAAGTGCCAAAACTGAAAACAAAACTAGAGACATGTTTTTAAAGTTCAGATTTTTCTCAGAACAAAAGCAGAAAAAGCTAGGTGGTAGCCAGGGGCTTAGAAGATGGGACTACGCACACTTTTGAGGAAATGAAATGTTTTTATATCAGTATGAATTATCTACTGACTCAACTTATATATTTAAAATAAAAGAACTGAGTCTTAAGGAATTAATCCTTGGGAAAGTGAAAATGTGCCAGTTTTCCAGTGTGCAAAAAGA
The DNA here is from genome assembly GCA_002564285.1 of Tympanoctomys barrerae. Classification (NCBI taxonomy): domain Eukaryota; kingdom Metazoa; phylum Chordata; class Mammalia; order Rodentia; family Octodontidae; genus Tympanoctomys; species Tympanoctomys barrerae. The sequence goes on from NDGN011474960.1 coordinate 12,783, forward strand.
ATAAACTGTATTTTCACAGAGGCAGGAGTTATTTATTTATGTATAAAATAATGAAAAATCAGGCAGGCATTTCTGTACTAAAATTTACTAATTAAGTAAATGAAACTTGGTAGCTTAAAAAGTAAGTTGAGAAATTGATCAAACTTTTCTTTAACACCTACCATGATCCAAATTTTTATGATTTGAAGATTTCCTATGAAGAGTATGAAGAGCACTGCGAGCTTCCCAGCAGTGAATCCTGATATGGCCCTGATCTCAGGGGAGATCATCTCAAAGTGCTGAGAAGAGACAGATGTAAATTTGAAACTTGTGGGACAGAAAACTAATGAGAGGATTTTCCATGGTGATACTGAGGCATTTAGGTGAAAAGTGTGAATTAATTTTGTTTTGTCTGAAAATTACCTTTTTATGGTAAACTCTGTGTGTGACTTTTCTTCCCATAAGTATACACAATAGTGAAGCATTTTACGATAGTCAAAGACTTTTTCTTTGTCATTATGTTTGTTTGACACAGATCGTGGGCATTGCTGTTATGGAATCTAATGTGAAAATGAGAGTTGATGAGGAATAGAAAGCTTCTATGTGTGTATCTGTGAGTCAAAAATTGCTGCATGATTAACAGTTACGTCAAATGAGTATGCAATATTGGAAGTGGTAGGCAAACTAACAGGGTTAACATCAAAATATCATATATTATTCATCATCAAAAATAAAATGTGCAGGATATGAACAGTAAATTGATAATGCAGGACAGTGGAATAAGTTTATATAACTTGTGATAAATAAAAATCACAGATTTATCTGCTAGACTTAGCTAAAATAAAATTAATAAAAATGATAAC
>NDGN011474971.1:0-18226 GCA_002564285.1 Tympanoctomys barrerae
TGCGGGCCCGGCGGCCGCGCGGCTGCACCCGTGGTGGGGCGGAGGCGGCGGGCGGGCTCCGCCGCGTGCGGGGGCCCTGTCCAGCTCGCCCTCGGAGATCCTGCAGGAGCTGGGCAAGGGGGGCGCGCAGCCGCAGCCCGGGGCGTCGCCGCCCGCCGCCCCGCCAGCCCCCGGCGCCAAGGACGGCCCCGGGGACACGGACGCACTGGGCCCCGGCGAGGGCAAGGAGCTGGTGGCCGCCGGCGACAAGTGAGTGTCCGGGGCGGCGGGGGCCGGCGTGCGCGAGCGGGGAGCTGCGCTGGGGCGGGAGGAGCCGGGGTCCAGGGAGAAAGGAAGATGCCGGCTGCCTGCGCCGCCGCCCGCGCCACGTGACGGGCCGCGCCCGCCCGCCCGCAGCTTCCCCTCCCTCCCCGCCGCGGCGCGGGGCGCAGGGTCCCCGGGGGACCCCGGACCGAATCCCGACCCCGACTCCCGCCGGGAGGGCTGCCGCCTGTCCCCGGCGGAGCTCCTAGCCGCCCGCCCGGCCGCCGGTGGTGATGCCACCCGCATATTGCCAGCGGTGACATTTAGGAGTCTGGCGTGGAGCTGAGCTGTAGCCTTCGTGACTTGTCGCTTTTCCAGGCTCGAGTTCCCGCCCCGCCTGCCGCCCTCGGCCCCTGCCGTCGGCCCACTGGAAGCCCCATGTGGCAGGCAGGGTGAACATAGGTCCTGGGGGAGCTCCTCAGGGCGATGGTCTCCTCGGCGGCTGGGCCACCGGAAATAGACTGTAAGAAACGAGATTAGGAGCTGCCGGCGTCCCGTGGCCCAGAACAGGAGGCCCGCAGCTCTGAGCACCCGAGCGGTGCCCTGGGCCTGCCTGCTGCTGTCTTCGAGAGATGGACAGATGCGTGACAAACAAAAGTCACATAGCCGAGATGAAACGTGACACAGAATCTGAAAAATCTGGAGTTAACAGTTGTTTTTTTTTCTCACTTGCACCAGAATGGTGACTCATTTTGTATGTGTATAGCGCAGTAATCAGGTCGGTCCCCAAATTGATTTTTCTTAAAATGAGAGGTAGTTGCCTAGAGCGTACATGAATGCACACCTTTTTCCTTTACCTATTCTGGGTCGGCGTTTACTGCTCTGTTTTCTTTATGCTCTCCTATTGTCCTGACTTAATGTTGACAAGGTTTAACCAGTTTCTCTTTCCTTTTCACTTCTATTACCCTGTCAAGCCCTACTTTAAATTGAAAGAGTGAGTTTTATCACTTCAATCTCAGGCCTACTTGATGTTACTTTGAAGTAGAGACCTTCTTAAAACATTTCTGAAGTTGTTTTCCCAGACTGAAGAATGTCATTTAAAAACAGCAATCAGTTGGTAGTTGGCAAAATTGGTGGTATTCTGTGATGATTTAATGTTTTAGGGTGCACAGTGGCCTCATGACCATGGGCATCTTATTTATATATTGGGTTACATGGCCCAAATCTCAATTCTAAGTACCGAGACTTTGGTTAAATTTGCACCTTTTCTAGTGTGTTAAAGACTACAAGTTGAGCTTAATTTCATCTGAGACTCATTTTTACTTAAAAATCATCCAGTTTAACAAGTTCGTGGTGAGTTTAAACACGTGCCCAGACTTAACGGAAATGCAAAGAGATCCATTTAAAAATTATCCTTGAATGCTATAGGACGAGAATTACTATTAAAACATGTGTGCCTCTGTGGCACTAGTGCCCCCCTTGTCAGCGTCATTTGCGTGTTTCCAGAAGTTCCTGGTTTCATTGCTTTCTTAAGGCAGGAGCTTTGAAACTATTTTTGGCTAATAGTTCATCTTGTTTCCCCTGCTTCCCTGCCCTGACACCTCAAAAAATAAACAAATAAAAGTGTAGGAAGGCAATTCCAGATCTCAGAAGCCCTGAGTTTAAATGCCAAAAAGATAACTTTGTTTATCTTAGTTCAGTGGAGAAGTTTATGGTGTGTATGTGTGTGTGTGTGTATGTGTGTGTGTGTGTTACCAAAATTTGAATTACAGATAGTTCCGGAAACCATTGAAATAGATGGTAGTCTGCCAACACACAGGGTGAATGAAGAACGCTACCATCAAGGTTGTGAGGACGACGTTTCAGTGTGGTCAGGGTTCCCTAGTTCTTGAACCGTCTGGTTCTCACAGTGGCTTGCCTCTCAGCTCCTTCCCTTTTGCCCCGTGTGGCCATCATTTCTCTCACCTGGGAAGGTCAGCTCCTGTCTGATCCTGTTATCCTCCTGCCTAGGTCATGCTCTGTCAGCACTGCTTGCAGGGCCCGCCCTCCCTCTGCACTCTGACAGAGGCAGAAGTAGTACTAAATGAAGTAGCTGCATGGAAAAATTTAAAAACTTTGTTAAAGGGCTTAGAACAATGTTTGGCATGTGTTAAAAGCTACGTAGCTGTTTATTCCATAAATGAGAATCAAATGTTTTCATTTATTGGAACCTGTCAAGGACCTGGGCCTTTGAATTTCAGGCTCAGACATGAGAACTTTTTAGTTCCCAGGAAGAATTTCTCTTGAAATCAAGTGCACATTTGCCAGTACGAAACTGATTCCTACTGTTTCTTTCTTTGCCTCGCTGAAAGATAAGATCAGAGAAAATTTAATGCCTGACCACAGCTTCATTAGTCCATGTGCTGGTGTGTGGCTTTTTTCTTCCTTTGCTTGGTGCTGACCTTGTCTCACTGTAGAAGCAGCTGGAATCATAAATCAGTTTTTAGCTTCTTGCCGCGAGCTCTTTGAACGCTTGTCACCCGAGGCTGTACCAGCTCCTCTATGGACCTGATTTTCAGGAAGATACACCAGTAACATCTGGAGAAAGGTGTAATGGTCTTGGCTCATTTTTCCCTCTAGTGGTCTGATTGAATTTTACCACCATTCATTCCATCACTTAGGAAGGAAACTAACCTTCTTGACTTCTACGTTTTGTTGTGTCTACTTTCCTGGACCTCTTGGGGTGTCGCCAGGGGGTGCACCCTGATGCTGAGGCCTCTGCTCCTTTCCCTTTTAACCTTAACCATCTCTCCAGGGCACAGCCCTTCTTGCAGCTTCTGTTCCCTTCCTGTGGGTGAAAGACCTCAGCGCTCAATTGGAGCTCTGTCCCATGTGTACCTCTCTGAATCTGATACTTCAGATTTAAAATGTGTGCCCCCACCCCTTATGCAATGCTTTTCAAATTCAGGCTATTTTATATACTGTTATGAGATTATGGTTTACAGTTCAATTTAAAATACTCTGCAGAAAAGCAGCACAAACTGGTACCAACAGTAGCGTAGCCATTTCCTGAACTGTGTCACAGCCGTGAGGAGCCTTGATTAGCCTGCATGCTAATTCTTGGCTTAGGTGGACATTTTTGTCAGACCTTCCTTACCTTTGCTGTCACGCACGCCAAGCGTAATTCCCTGAAGGCTATGAGTGTGTGTGACCTGTCTTGGTGAAGGATCCTTGGGAAAGGGCGGAGGGAGAGGGGTGCAGAAACACTGTTAAATTACCCTTTGTACATCTCATTCATTTAGAAAGGAAAAGGTCATATAACAGAGTAAGCTGAAAAAATACCAGAATATGTGTAATCCTTACAGAATCAGTAATTCTGTAGGGTACAGCACTAAAAGGATTCTGCTGAAACAACACCATTTTTTTCCTCTGCAGGATTGGTGTTAGATCTGGTGGCAGGAAAGGGAGTAAAAGTAGAAGCTCTATCTGTGGTAGCCAGTAGCAGTATAAATTAGTTTAACTCCTGGGAAGGGCGGTTTAGTAGTATCTGATAAAGCTGCCTACCTGGCCTGACACAGTGGTAGTACGTGTCTAATCCCAGCTACTCTAGAGGCTGAATGTAGCAGGAGGACCAAAGCTGGAGGCCGGCCTGGGGGACCCTGCCTTAAACCACAAACAAGGTAGAGAGGCCCTGGGTTGATCCCCAGTACCACAAAACAAACAAAGCAGCCCACCCATTGTGTTATATATTTGTACATCAAGGCCGAAAGCATAATTTAGAATATATTAAAAGTTAAAAACACAGATACAAGCAGAATGACTCGGCTTCTTTCACATAGTATGGGTTTATATTTTTTTGGTAGTGAAGGGCAAAGGAAATCATTGTATTGTGTATTGTAGGAAATAAATTGCCATAGTTAGGCATTTCAGCAGGCATCAGATTGGGTCCAGAGAAAGGAAGTTGAGACACTATATTTTGGCAGATATAGATAATATATTTTGGAATTAAAAGACATAACCTGTTTGGAAACAGGGACCAAGTGCTTTTGTGATCATTCTGTATTGCATCTGCCAATTTAATATATAAAAGTAAACATTTACAGTTCACTAAAGTCATGATCGAAAGTACATCTAATTTTTTATTTGAGCTTTGTAACCCCTTAGTTGTTTCTTTTGTGTTTATCTCAGTATTAAAACTTCGTTAGGCTGTGGTTATCAGGGACTTGGTTTTTTTACTGCTTTTTTGTAATGCTGAGGATCTAACCTAGGACCTCACATGGGTGAAATGTGTGTTACCAATGATCTCTAGCCCATTAGCTTTTGTTTTAATGGTAAATGACACCAAAAACTGTACGTCATGTTTTTTGCAGCCTAATATTTATATTGAACCATGTGCATTCATTAGCCATTGATATATATGCACATAGTCTGGAATTAACTAATAGAATGCTACTAATTTTATTAATATTTAGATAAAGTTTACTGAGAGAGCAAAAGTTAGATCCAGCAATTTAGTCTGATTTTTCGCTTCTTATTCCCAGACTTTATTAGTTATAGTGCTATCTATCTTCCTTAAAATTAGCTGAGGAAATGACTGCCACTCAGGATTTAACCTTTCTAATGAGACAATAATACATAGGTTAAAAAAGGGAAGAAAATACTCTTTTAGTTTGAAAAAGGTAAAAGTCACCTTGAAGAGAAAAATGTCAGGAGATACTTTTGTATTTTGAAAAATTATTTGGAAGAAATTGGAAAAAAGCTGTACTGTATTCTTATATTTGAGGAAAAATTGTGCCTATAGAAACTGGGAGTCAGATTGTAGGATTTACGTTCTTTCGGGAGCGCAGTCATAGTAAATCCTGTATAGCTGTAGTTTCTGTTGTACAGTTAGTTACCTGTACCATTTCACCATTGAAGGCATTTGCATTGCTTAAGAACATTGAGGGGGAGGATGTATTTATAAAAATGGCTACTAGCTCATTGGTATCTCAGGGAGGTGTACGTAGTTTTCAGGTAAATACCCTGCTCTTTCAGTTTCACCCTGGAATCAGACTTGCTAAATTTAAATTGCTTCAGTTCTAAAACAGTGCCTGTGGCTGACCGCTGTGCTTGGCGATTTTCTGACCTCCGCTAAGGTGGCAGCAGAATGCCCACGAGTCCCTGGCTTGCTCCGGGAAGTACCCTCTGCCACCCTCGGCTTGGTACTTGGCGCTCGTTGCTTACTTATTTCTGCAGAAATATTTTTAGCAAAAGAGCTGCTCTCAAGACAGAGCTGTTGGTTTTATATAATGGATAATAAGTTGAGCGCTTTTAGGATTTGGAAATACATTTTGTCTACTCATTCTTGTGCAGGCTTCTACAGAATGTTTTAAACTTGTCATCTTGATATTTTGAGTGACAGGTGATTTGATTTTTGGTAGGAGTTATTAAAAGCACAAACTTTCTGAAAGCCAATTTTTAAGTTGCATGAAGAAGGCATACATGAGTCATACTTTTTTAGGAATCTAGGTTAACAAAATAAGTTAAAAGTGTAGAATTATTCCTTAGTATTTTTGGTACAGTGTTCCACAAATTAGACACATGGAAAAATGTATGTCCAGCTTCAGTAGGATGGTTCAGTAAATCATGTGCATTCACACATGACTGCTCTCTATTTTAGATGTGTACAGGTAGTTTTTAGGCACAGAAGTAAGATGCAGTGTTAGGCCAAAGGTTAGAATCCAAACTTTCCTAGGAGGTAGGCTGTCAAGTGACTTCAGCTCTTCAGCAGAGTTTAGAGCAAGTGACAGAAGAAAGAAGGCAGGATGACATGAGCAGCAGTGCTTTATGGGAGTAGGGATTGTTTTTCCTGCTTCCTTCTGTTACATTGCAGATTTCCATTGTAAGCAGCAGACTTCTAAAGCAGTGGAAAATACTGTATAAGTTCTGAAATCGAAGGAACCTCATCTGTTAAATGTTCAACCTGTTTTGCTGCTTAGTCTGTTACTCTAATATCCTGTTTCTGGTTGTGTAAAAATAGTAAGCACAGGGGGCAACCTGCTCCGGTCCCCTTTCTGTTCCTCTCCAGGACAGGAGCTTTGTCTCCCCCAGTAAATACATTCTGCTCTTAAAAAAATAGTAAGCACTAGTCCATTGAAAAATTATGTAAGAAGATCAAGAGTTTGAAATTCCCATCGTCACCAATATCCTCAAAGATCAAATTTGTAAAATTCTAAACTTACTGGTAGAAGTCTCCCTAGGAAGTGTTGCGTCTTTCTCTGCCATATGAAAAGACTGTAATTTGACTAGCGCTTAACATTTTTTTGTTCAACTTCTGTTTACTATAAGGAGGCATTACTGTACAGTGCTATAATACAGTAATGCTCTAAGGAAGCTCTAGCAAACTTTCTATGAAAGGCCAAATAATATGCTCAGCTTTTTGTAATCTTTTGCCTCTTTAAAAATAATTTTTTTAATAGCTCTCGAGGTTAGCTGTGTTACAGTAGCCAAGCAACTGAATGAGTATGGCTGTCTTCTGGTGAAACTGCCTTCACCAAGAGGGGGCCCCTCCGTAGTTTGCTTACCTCTGCACTGAGGTATAGTGAGCTGTGAGGGGTTTTTCTGGGCCCGCATTAGTTCTGCTTTGAGTGTCTCCTGACAGGGGTTTTGGTGTCTTACGTGAGTTGCTCTGTCTTCTTCTTGGCTTTCGTGTGTCTACTTCAGCACTCTTCCCTTGCTTTTACCTAGCGTGCTTTCTCTCCCTCTTCTTAGATTTTTAAAAAACAAAGTAGTAAAATTTACATAACAGGATTTACCATTGTAGCTGGGTTTTGTGTGGGATTCAACCAGACGTCCCACATGCTAGGCAAATGCTTTCCCACTGAGCCCCCTTAGAGCCATTCTTAAGTGTGTCGCTCATTTAGCAGCATTAAGCAATTTCCTCAGTTTTGAATTAGGAATACAAATGACCAGTTATCTGTGAAATACAAGTGTGTAAGACCTTGGTAAAGTTCATGATCTGACTATTGTAGGAATTTGGGAGGACATTACTTTTTAGCAATTCGGAAAAACCGAGAATTAGACTTCAAAGTATAAGGAGCATCTCAATTCACCTCACTGTACATATTTTATAACCTGCACAAAGATATTAAATTACCTAACCAAGTTCATACTTGGAATAGCACTTAATTTTTCTCTTCATTTATTATTAGCAGTTTAATGAAGCATTTCACTGAGTTGATGACTTAGGGTCAGGATTGGAGAACTTAACCGCTCTCCCCAGCTGCTATTTTTCCTCTTTGAACAAGTCATCTGCGGTGGAATCAAAGTGATTGCAGTGATAAAATTTATTTCACACCCATATTTTTCCAATGTGGTTGATTTATTAAAGGGTACTTGGCTGAAGGACCTTGGTTTTTTTGTTTTTGAGGGAGGGTCTTGTGTTGTAGTTGAGGCTGGCCTCGATCTCTGTGTAGCCCAGGCTGGCCTCTACCTCTAGCCGATCCTCTTGCCTCAGCCCCCAGGGTTGGGTCACAGGTGTGCACCACCCTACATGGACTGCAGACTTTGACCCCAGAAAGTATGGACAGCGTTGGCCGTGGCGGACTTGGTCTGCCCAGGGCCTCCCGCCTGAGACAGGTGGACTGCTTCTGTGTTACAGTTGCGAAGTCACACACAACCAGTAGGGGCCTCCTGACGTCCCTCACAGAAAGCTGGCGTCTGTGCTTGCTGCCGTGATGACTAGATCTCTGTAGTAAAGTCCCAGCCCGACAGCAGCCTTTACCTTCAACGCATCGTACCCTTGCTTTGTATACACTGGCATTTCAGCGAGGGGAATAGCAGTTTATTTAGTCTCCTAATACAAGTCATTCTCTTATTTTGGATTTCCCAACATTTTGGATAGAAATCCTTCGAATAGGTAAGGAGCCTCGCCCTTCATTATTTTTAATGAACTGCAGATATTTCTCCTAAACCAAGGCACTTCCAGCTGAGCGGGGCCGGGGCAGCAGAGCTGGTAGCGCTGAAGCCCACCCTGCAGGGCTCCTGGCCCAGCTGCCCAGAGTTGGCTGAGTGTCAGGGTGCACAGTTTGACTTCCAGACTCTGGCATTGTACTCTGAGGACATTAACCTAACTTAATTGACTTTAGAAGGCAACAAAGTTTTTTTAAAGTAAAGCTTTCACTGATTAAATAAAATTCCAAGAGTAATTAGCCCTGGTTAAAGTGATTTAGTAGGATTTGTCACTTTGTCACACTTACATTTATTCTGATATATTAATGATACGGTCAGCTACTATCAATTCAGCTTTCAGCCTAACAGGTTTTATTACTAATTTGGTGGGTGTTGATGGCTTTGTTATTAAATCACTCTAAATGATAAAACTCATTTTAAAAGTATCTCAAATGCTTCTTAAGAGCCATAATTTTTATTTTTAAAGAAACTTTTAATGTTCTTACTATTTTTGAGGCTTGAGTCTCAGGTTGACCTTGAACTTACCTTGCAGCCCAGCTCACGCTGGCTTCAGACTTGAGATCTTCCTGCTACAGCCCCATCACGGCAGAATTGACTACAGGTGTGGGCTACAGGCCTGGCCAGGATTATAACTTTAAAATGAAGTCAAATTACAGAAAAACCAGCACATTCTTTCATATTCTTTTAATAGATAATGATTTTTAAAATTCCAGTTGGAAAAGAAAGTGTTTGGTTATCTGATAGGTTTACAATACATAAATTATGTGTTTTATTTTCATTTTTTTGATGATACAGGGTCTCACTACACAGTTTGGACTCAAAGTGATCCTCCTGTCTCAGCCTCCTGATTGCTGGCATTACAGGTGCGCCACCATGCCTGGTTCCGGGGCCAGCACGGCACGCAGTACTGGGGATTGAACTCTGGACTTTGTGCTTGCCAGCAGGCACTTAAGCCATTGAGCTATCTCCCCAGCCCAAATTATGTGTTTTAAGGGTCAGGCAGACTAAGAAAAACACTACCTTTGAAGATTTATAGTATAGTTGGTTTCAACTTTTTTCCTTTGTTCATTTTATAGTTTTTAGTAAAGATTTTTCATTTTCTTTCATTTTTTAAAAAATTATAAAATCTTGAACTGACAGGCTCAATTAGCAGTATTGCTCCTAGTTACAAATGAGAAACTCTCTAGATTGCCCACCCCCCATCAAGTCAAAATCAAATACTTAACCTAGACTTTCTGATCCATCTGGCAGGTCTTCTCTCTTTTCAGACAGCAGCCTCACTTTATTCATCTTTCTGTCCCCAATCTCTGGCACATAATAAACTGTATAGTAAAAGTACAAAATTTGTGAAATCAACAACTGAGCATTAGAAAAAGGTAGTTAGCATGTGGTTGGGCTGAGTCCTATGAGAGTAAGAAGACTGTATGGTGGTTGATACATTAAAGGTTTGGAAGAAAGTTGTGAGCAGAAGACATGGCAGATGGAAAAAAAGTGAGAGATGACCTGTAAATAACTCATTTATAGGTGAGTAGGTCTAGCCAGTTAAACTGAGAGATCCGTAATGGGGGGAACGGATGGAGAGAGAGGGCAGAACTGCAGTCCAGAGAGCTGAGCCCCAGCCCAGAGTCTTGAATTTTCCTTTGTACTCTGGAAACTGGTTGGTGGTAAGTAAAACCAGCATCTGTTCTTGTTGCAGAAGTTGGCCTTGAAGTTAAGTTTCTTATGCATATTGTGGTGCTGTCCCCCCTCTTACTGTGTGACCTTAAAACAGCTTCTCAGCCTCCAGGTTGGGTATGCAAAGCCTGCCGGTGGACAGCGGCACCTTCATTGGCACGTGCCGTGGACCCCCGGGAGTGCCTGCCCCCACCCCTGCGGTGGGTGCCCTGTGCCTGCCCTGGCCCCACACAAGCCCATGTGGGCCCCACGCGCGCAGCTTCACTTCCAGCTCAAGTTGCGCCTCTTCTAGAAGGGCCAGAGGGAAATAATTTTCCAGGGATTGGATTTCACGTCTCCTTTCTTGTAATTCTCATTAGGTGTATATTTCCTATTTTACCCTCTAGACTGAACAATACCTGGTGTGATACACTGTGTACCTCAGAGTTAAATAAATGGGACTGTCTCTTTTTGTAAAAAGAAACTTAAGGAAGTTTCTGTGTGAGGCTAGAGTAGGTAAAAATTTAGGTAAAAGAAGAAAATGGTAGAAGGATCTAAAAGACAAAACTAGGAAGGAAGGAAGCCAAAAGGTAGGGAAGGGGTGAAAAGGTGTGAAGCACGTGGGCTTTTCTTTGGGCATCCTCTGAAGGCCCTATTTTAGTAGCAGGGGTCACCCATTCTGTGCTTTGACAGATGGAGTCCGCTGGGCTCACCTGAACTCAGGAGTGATTATTGATAGTACAGCTTCGGAAGGCTGCTATCATCTTGTTTTTTGGCACTAAAATTTAACTATCTCAGCTTTCCTATAGTATTTGAAAACTATAGCGTTCAGCATTTGAATTTTTGTAGCAAAATGCCTCATTCTGAAGGTATAAAGACATTAAGCTGAGGGAAAGAAGAAGGGGCTGAGGCAAGAAAGATCTTTGGAATAATTTCTACTTTTCTGAAAGTTTAGGGAGAATATTGTGTTCTGTTTACCAGCCTGTTGAAGTGAATGCATTCTTAGATCAGCCTTGGCTTTTAAATGATGATCTAGGTAGTATTTTATTACATTTGACAGTTTGTGAGCATATTTTAAAAGCACAGCTTAAATTCTTTCTCCTGGATAAAACCTACTTGTCCAAAGCCAGTAAATATTTACCCTTTTACTACCTATGGCAATAATAGCTTAGTCATTTTAATTTTTTTTCCACTATGTACCATAGGCTAAAGAGGATATTTTGTGTTATTTACTTAGCTTTTAGGCAAAGTAAATACCATTTACTGGTGTGATAAATATGTAGAAAGCTTATTCTGCAGTTCTTTTAACGTGATAAACTACTACCATCTGAAGTTTACCTGGCAAATCATTTTCTGTAAATAATTGGTGTGTTATTACCCACTGATTTTTTGACAGCTGACTCAATTTTTCTTTTAAAAGTTAGGTCATTAGTGTATTGAACCCCTCTTACAGGCGTTGATCGGAGTAAGACCTAGGAAGCTAAGAGAATCTGTATGTTACACTTGTAGTTTGGACTCTGGATTTAGACTTGTTTCTGCCACTGGGGAACCTTTGGAAGCTTTCTTCCCTGCCTGAGCTGCTGGTTGCCCTTCTGTGAAATGGATATAGTTCCTTTGTTAAGGTTAATATGCCAGGAACCACACTGTATTTTGTGTAATATGTAGTATGCCTGTCAGGCCAGGGATGCAGCTCAGCGGCGCAGCACCTGCCTTGCAAGGGCAAGGTCCTGAGTTTGGTTCCTGGTAGTCAAAACAAAGGAATAGTATGTCATAAGCTCATTGGAAAATCTTAAAGACTAGAAGAAAATAAAAGGGAAGGGGTGAAAGGTGTGAAACATGGATTGCTGTAGTCAGATATTTTAAGGTTGCTTTTTTTTTTCAAAAAGCTAAAAGTTGGCGTAATATTTGAAAATATAAATATCAATGTTATAGTAATGTTTCATCTAGGAGAAATTTTATATGCATATGTGCGAACATGCATGCTTTGTGAATCAACCCTATCCCATTGTCTTTTAAAATAGACATGCATGTCCCACTAATGGTTTGAAAAGTAATTATGTTAGGAAATACTTACATGGGGTCTTACTAGTGTGTGGAACTATTGTATAGTTGTTAAGTAATCCAGAAAATGGTTAGGTATCTAGAAAAATCTACTCTCAGTAGTGCAAAAAAAATATTAAGCAGACTTATGCTTTATGACTTAACGGCAGTGTACATAATTTTTTGATGACACTTGTTATACCTATGAGCAGCACCAAATTGACTTTATTAATTTGTAAATTAAAAAAATCAGAAGATATTCTCTCCTCTAATTCATTCTTAAAATACAAGTCTAATCCTTTCCCGAATTTTTCATATGTTCCTACATACATCTACCCATACAAATAGGCATGTATATATTTCCCCTAGACATTTTATTTTTATTTAGTTATCTTTTTTTGGCGGAACTGGGGATTGAACTCAGGCCCTTGTGCTTGCTAGGGAAGCACTTATTCCACTGAGCCATCTCCCTGGCCCTTCCCCTAGACATTTTAGTAAATCACAGTAGATGAGATTGTTCTACCTTAGATTTATTACCCCTGTCCTATTACTGTAGATTTTTTTTTTATAGTTATTGGTGTTCAGAGTAATCAAATGTATTTTCTATTTTTGAGCCAAAAAAGGTTACTACTTAGGCTAATTAGATTTATTTTTGCTTTAAAGTTTTTAGTAGATAAGGAATATTGCTTTCCCGTTTAAAAGTTTGGTTAATTTTAGCATTTTATTGTTATACTAGTTGAATTGAAATTTTAGTGGTGGCGCGTGCCTGTAATCCCAGCACTCCGGAAGCAGGATGGTTATGGCTCCAAGGCCAGCCTGGGCTGCATAGTGAGTTTAAGGATAGCCTGAACTACATGGTGAGACCCTGTCTCTAAGGAAAGGGAGAAGATTTTAATGGTAAGATTTTTGTTCTGACAGTCTTCTATGATTTGTAGAATTTGATCTGTGTAAATCCTTGCTGCTTAGGAGTGAGAGCTGAGCTGCCAGCAGTTTGAGGTTACTCTGCTAGGGAGTGTCCTAAAGGCATTGAATGCACTGAGTCAGCTGATGCCTCCGTTGATACCAGTGCTGCTAACCCCTTTTCAGGTGGGGGAAGTGAATCACGGAGGTTGCGTAGCAAGTTTACAGCCAGGATTCGACAATTCATGCATTTGATTTTAAGTGCTACCCAGTAGTTACTGGCGCTCCCAAATTTTATAATCAGGTACAATGTTTGAATGATAATATGGATACAGCCTTTACATTACAAAAAAGTACTGTACAAACCCAGTCAACCAAGGTTGGCTCTTAACTGGACATATGCTGTGCTTTGTAGTTAATGTTAAATAATTATTTTGTATGGGAAGGTATACTGTAGCTCTTTATAGAGGCTTAGCATTAACCCACCAGAGTTTGTAATCAAAATTTCAAAACCTGGGATTGAAAAACAGACTGTTAATGAAGCATTTTTACCTGTTTTCCAGAGTGGTTTCTAGGTGCGCCCATTGGCTTCTAGCTGCATGGCTAGATCTGCTCAGCCAGTGGTCGGGTCCATAGATTGTGTAATAATGGGTTTACTTGGCATCCGTTGGAATGTGTCTACAAGGATTAATTTTGTATTTTTTCCTCTTCTCTAGTAAAATAAAGCAGGGTCTGTTACCTAGCTTGGAAGATTTGCTGTTTTATACAATTGCAGAAGGACAAGAAAAAATACCTGTTCATAAATTTATTACAGTAAGTTTTGTATTTTCCTATTTTAACTGTTTAAGAAGTTATACTAAATCAGTAGCATTGTTGAGACAGTCTTAAGTCATGTGACAAGTAGATTCTGACACTGTTTTCAGATTTTTATCATGCTTATTTCAAGGTAAACAGTGAAAAAGAAACTGGAGCTTATCCAGAAAGTGGGTAATAGTGACACAAATGCCCCACGTTCAAGTCTTGGGTAGAAGTGTTTATATCAGGAATAAAAACTTGTAGTTGGAATAAGCATATGCATTATTTGCACTGTGTATTTACAAACTCTTATTTTTTTAAAAACAGGCACTCAAATCTACAGGATTGCGAACGTCTGACCCCAGGTTGAAAGAGTGTATGGATATGTTAAAATTAACTCTTCAGACAACGTCAGATGGTGTCATGCTAGACAAAGATCTTTTTAAAAAGTAAAAAACTTCTGCCAAACCTTTAATGGTGATTTGCTCTGCTATATGGTGATTTGATTTTAAAAATTGCATCTTCAAAAGCCAGTGCTTCCTATGTACAGGAAAAAAGGGCTTTAAAAACATCATGTGAACAACAACGGTGACGTATATCAACCACGATACACACTGAGTTAAGCGGGCTTTAAATCTGTTACAAGGAAATCTAACTGACTTTCAGTTTCGCTTACCTGAGATTGTGTCGGGTTTGAGTAGAGCACATCATTGTCGTGTCCTCCAGCCGTCTACATGTCTTTCAGGCCTTCTCAGCAGTGTCTCCTTTCTCTCCAGGTGATTTGGATGACATCCAGGAGAGGCCGCAGGCAGCCCTGTGTCCCTTAGATTTGCATGTGTGCATTGTCTGCTTCTCTCCCACGCTCAGACATATTAATGCATAAGCTCTGGGCTATTTTCATTTCTCTTAAAGCAAATTTTGAACTGAAGAGAACCTTGGTGAATGAAAAGCCTTCATTTGTTTGAACAAGGACTATTTTGACTTTCTTATATTTATATATCTTTATTATTACTGTGTTCCTATTAGTTTGACTACTTAAAAATATGGATGACATGTTTGTAGTGGATCTTAAAAGAATCAAATAGATGCTTTATCTTTTATGGCAGTGAGGAGTGCATTCAGGGTCCTTTTACTGAACTGTATCCCCAGCCCTGTTTTAATTTTGAGACAGAGTCTTGCTAATTTGCCCTGGCTGGGCTGGAATTATTGTTCCTCATGTTTCATCCTCCCAGAGGCTGAGATTAACATGCCTGGCTCAAATAGTATTTTAGGAGGGCTGGCCACATAGCTCAGTGGATTAAATCAGGCGCAGGGGCCTGGGGTTCAATCCCTGTGCCGGCCCTGCCCCTGGGGCACGCTGAGCTGGCAGTGGAGATGGCGCGCCTGTAATCCAGCACTTGGGAGGCTGTAAACAGGAGAATCATTATGAATCCGCTCTGAACACCCTGTAGACCCTTCCATAAAATACATAAAAAATAGTATTTTATACTATTAATAGTAAGTGGAAACTAGCATAGAACTATAAATACCACTAAAGAGATTGACTTTTTCTGAACAGTCTGCTCAAGTTGAGAAAGATAAAAGAACAGTTCCGCATCACCTTGGAAAGTGTGTTCGTGTGTATGCGATTTGGCTTGACAGCAGTTTCTTTTGAAAGTTGCTTTGTTCAAGATGCCTCCTGAGAATGGCTTGAGAGTAACAGGTCATCTGAAGGGATAAGTATTTAACAGAGGCTCCCTGAAGTGTCCTGGCGTGGGCAGGTTTTTATTTTTATCTTTTCCCCAGGAGGTTCTTGGCTCTTTAACTCAGCTGACCATGATGTGTATAGGTATTAGGTCCACTTCATAATTGATAAAAGGAATTTTGAGTCTCTAAGCCTGTCTCTTTTTGGAGGGAAGGAGTTTGTTTTTAGACTAACATGTGCCTTTTTTATAAGGATTATTTAATTTGTATTGTTCATGAGCTATCTGCAAAATTTCTCCCCTTGGTACTTCTGGGAAGTCCTTGTGGCTCCCCAAACACACTTGTCAGCAGGTAGGTAGCTCTGTGGCTAGTGGTGTGGGCACCTGGTATGGAGCTAGGCAGAAGCAGTAGTATATACGTGTGTTCTACTGGCCAGAATATTCTTGGTGCTTTATGAACATGTTATGTGTAATTTTTTGCAGTACTGGGGATTGAACTTGGGACTTTGCGCTTGCTAGGCAAGTGCTTATGCTGCTAAGCTAATTTCCTAGGTCCCCCATGTTGTTATGTTTAAATGTGAAATTAAAAGTATTATATTCTGATTTTTTTTCAAGCCAGGGAATCACAATCATAAAATTTTTTATCTGTAAATATGAGATAATTAACCATAATTTTAAATACTAATCCAATTTTTAAGTGTGTGATTGTTTTACAGGCAGTTCCAACTTGACAAATGCTTAGTGTTCTATCTTATCAGACTGTAGACAGCAAGATTTTTTCTCACTCCTAGAATGAACCTCTTCGAATCTCATTTTCTTAAATGTGAAGTAGGGACTCAAAAACTTGACTATTAAAGTCCTCTAGAAAGAGGATTACTACAAAGAAATTCCTTCTGTTTTTGAATACAAGCGCTTGCCTCGTTAGTGTTGGCAGGGATGAACTCCTCTCAATCTTCTCCAGGAGGTGCTAAAGCCTGGAGTTCGTTTTCACTGAGGAAGACCTCGTGGGGTGGAGGTTGGCTTGGAGTCTGTGTTGGTGTCTTACATAAAACACACTCCTGCTGTGTTTAGCCCGGTGGGGCCCCTGACAGGCAGCTGCCACTCGAGGTTTCCATCCTCTGGGGAGTGAGCTCCCAACACTGGGGACTGCCTGTATACAGCTGTGTAGTCAGTTATTTTTCATGCTAGCAATCTTAACACTAACAGGCAGAAGTACTTGCTTTCTCATAGTTTCTGGTAGTTTCTCGTCTTAGAGAAAGTGAGTGGCTTTTTATGTTTGTTTATTACTTGGTTTTCTTAAAATATCCTAAAATATTGTTATTTTACTAATGAAATTTTATATGTGTGAAATATTTTGTAAAACATGGATGAACATTATTGTTAGACTTGTTAGACTTAAGTATTTAAAGAAAGAAAGAAAATGATCATTCCCAGCTTACAGATGAGAGAAACCGAGCATAGCGCAGAGAAAGACGGCTCTTGCTGGCAGGTGTAACGGCTTCCTCTGTGCGTATTTTATGTGACTTTCAGAAGCTAAAATGATGTTTATGTAAAAATAATTTTCCATTGATTTTGTATATGTATGTATGCATGTATTTGGTACAGGGTCTTCCAGAAAAACTTCAGTATTTGGAACATACACCTGTATGCTGTTAGACACTCTTGAATGATAAGAATGACTTTGTCCATCATAGTAACTTACCAAGAAGGGCTGTTGCCACGACGGTGCCAGCAGGTTCTGCTGGAACAAGGCCAAGCAGAAGCTCCAGTTTTTCTCTTTTTTGTCAGTAAATGCCTTATTTATTAAGTTTCCACAAAACTCTGCGTGTACCTCTCTTGGAGGAAGCTTTCCTCTAGTGTCCAAGAATTTTACTGACTACAATTTTAAGTCCTAGTTGGCTTAAAATGATAGGTAATGATTTAAATTTGCTTAGCACATCTTATTTTATTTAAAACTTATGGAAAAATGAGGAAGTATATTTGAACTGATAGAGATTAATAGTTTGTTTAGTAATTGCCCTTTTTTAACTTTACCATGAATTTAGAAAAACATATATTGAGTGTTGCTTCATTTCTATATTTGTGTTTAGTACATTATTTAACTTCTTAGAATCACATTTTCTTACCTGTGAAGTAATAAATTCTTCACAAAATATTGGTACTTTCAGGATCCAAAAATAACTAGTACTTGTAAGTTATCTTTTTTCAAATGCCTAGTTTTTCTCCTTCCTCCAAGAAGCTTACTAATATACTATCACATCATCCACCTGTGAAGAATCCAGTTATGTAAATAACTTCTCATAGTTTTGACTTTAATATTTCAGCTGTCAACATTTGAGTTTTTAAATTTATTAAACGTTAACACTTAAGATTTAGTATAGCTGGCATTGTGGCTCAAAAATCTGTGCATCTCCTGTCTATCAGTTAAATAGATGTTCCATTATTGAGTTTCTGAGACTGAGAACATTTCTCACTTAAGCTCAATGTATAAAATTGCCTGTAGTCTAGTATAAAAACTTCTATAAAGTTATATTAACATACTGCTTACCTTTTCTGACTTTTTAGAGTAAAGCAAAATACTGGTTCTGATCATTAGATTTTGTGTCCTCTCATCTACACAGGCTACATTTCTTTAATAATTTTTAGCAGTAAAAATTTTACTGTATAATGCATATATCAAGTTGAATAAAAAATTTAGCATTTTTAATGATTTATGACACTAAAGTAAATTTATTCTGTGCATGAAATTTTACATAAATTGTTTTAACAAGTATCTTAAATATTTTGTGTAAGAGAATTCATTCATTCATTATTCAGACTGAATTACATTGGTGTGATCCCAAGTTTTAAACTTAGGAATACAAATTTTTTGATATACAGTTTAGGAAAAACACGTTAAAATGCACCTGTAATCCCAGCTCTTGGGAGGCTGAAAAACAGGTGGATCACTACAAGTCTGATCTAGTAGTAAGACTGAGCACCCT
>NDGN011474978.1:0-33549 GCA_002564285.1 Tympanoctomys barrerae
ATAAATGTAATATACCACATCAATAGAACCAAGAACAAAAACCACATGATCATCTCAATAGATATAGAAAAGGATTTTGACAAAGCCCAACATTCATTGATGATAATAACACTACAGAGATTCAGAATAGATTGTCTATATCTCAATCTGATAAAAATCATTTATGAGTAACCTAAGCCAACATTGTACTAAATGTGTAAAACCTGAAGGTCTTCACTTGAAAATCAGGAACAAGACAAGGATGTCCACTGTCTGCAATCTTATTTAATATAGTTCTGGAACTATTATCCAGAGCAATTAGAAAACTGAGAGAAATAAAAAGAATAACGATTGGAAAAGAAGTGAAGTTTTTGTTATTTGCAGATGACAGGGTACTCTACATAGAGGTCCCTAAAAACTCCACCAAGAGTCTTGCAGATTTAATTATGAAATTCAGCAACATAGCAGGATTCATAGTCAACACCCAAAAATCAGTAGCATTTTTGTACACAAACAATGAACACACTGAGAGAGAATTTAGAGAAGCCATACCTTTTACAATAACATGCAAAAAATAAAATGAAATACTTAGGGATCAATCTCACAAAGGATGTAAAAGATTTATGCAGAGTAAATTATGGTACTCCAAGAAAAGAGATTAAAGAAGATTTGAGAAGATGGAAAAATATTCCATGCTTCTGGATAGGAAAAACCAACACTTTGAAAATGGCCATTCAGGGGGCCAGCGAGAGAGCTCAGTGGTCTAAAATGACTGCTTCGGCAAACTTAGGCAAGCACAGGTAACAGTGTTTTGATCCCTGTTATCACATGCCATGCCAGCACAGCCCTCAGAGTGGCCTGATTGGGCCAAAAAAACAAATGGCCATATTCCCAAAATTGTTATGTGGATTCAATACAATCCATTCAAATAGAATTAGTATACTACACAGAGCTAAAGAAAACTTTCCTCAAACACATTTGGAAACAGAAGAGAGCCAGAATATCAGAAACAATCCTGCAAAAGAAAGGAACGGTGGGAGGTATCACAATCCCTGACCTGAAATTATACTATAAAGCTACTGTGATGCAACCAGCATGGTCATGGCCTAGAAAGATAGTCTATTTAAAAAGTAGTGCTGGCAAAATTGGTTTTCGACATGTTGTGGGCTAAAACTAGACCCATGCCAAACACAATGCACAAAGCAATGGTCAAAATGGTTCAAAGATTTAAAGATAAAAACAGAAACACTAAATCTTCTGGAGGAAAATGTAGGTAGATATTTTAAAGACATAGGAGTAGGTAGAGAGTTCACAAAGAAAAACCAAACTTCATGGGAAATAGTGCAAGGAGTCTAGAACTGGGATATAATCTTTTTGAAAAGCTTCTGCATTTCAAAGGAAATCTCCAACAGAATAAAAAGAAAACCCACAGACTGCTAAAAAAATTATATCCAACTGTCCCTCTGACAAAGGCCTTATATCTAGAACATATAAAGAATTAAAATAAATATCAGGCCCCCAAAATTCAAAGACCCAATCCAAAAATGGGCATCTGAGATGAATATACACTTTTCAGGAGAAGACATATAAATGTCAATTAAATATATGAAAAAATGTTCAACATCATTGGTAATTTGAAAAATGCAAATTAAAACAACATTGAG
Source organism: Tympanoctomys barrerae (assembly GCA_002564285.1). Lineage (NCBI taxonomy): Eukaryota > Metazoa > Chordata > Mammalia > Rodentia > Octodontidae > Tympanoctomys > Tympanoctomys barrerae. The sequence goes on from NDGN011474978.1 coordinate 1,644, forward strand.
ATTCTATCGTATCCCAGAAAGAATGGCTAACATCAAGAAGTCAGCCAATAACAAATACTGGAGGAGCTGTGGAGAAAAAGGATCCCTTCTGTACTGTTGGTAGGAGTGCTGACAGGTACAACTACTAAGGTAATCAGTGATGTGATTCCTTAAAAAGCTAACATTGGAGATCCTGTTAAAGGCAGCTGTTTTCCTCCTGGGTATCTTTCCAGAAAAACTAGAAACCTTATTCCACATGGATGTATATGTATCCATGTTTATAGCAGCACAATTCATCATAGCTAAATTCTGGAAATAACCCAGATGCCCATCAGCTGAAGAATGGATAAAAAACATATGGTATTTTTACACAATGGATTATTATTCAGCTATAAAGCAGGATAAATTTCAGTCTTTTGTCAGTAAATAGATGCAACTAGAAAACATACTCTCAAGTGAAATAACTCAGACCTGCTGTGCAAACATGATGTTGTCTCCTTAGTGTGAGAACCTGAAAGAGCAAAATGGAATCTGAAGGGTACAATACATACTGATAGAAGGGAATGAACTACTACAAAGAGAAAGAGTTACTGATTGAAAAGGACAAGAGAGGATGTGTGGAAAAGAGACTTATCTATGTACATAAGCAAGATCGTTTGGACAACTGTACTGTGCATTTCTGTTGGTCTATGGAAAGGAGCATGTAATTGTTTAGTCTCCTTTTCTCAATTGCTTCTACTTTTTATCTTCTTAATCTCTGACACATTTATTTTTTACTTCCAATTTTACATACATATATATGCAAATATGAATAACTGGTTGGTAGACAAAAGTATGTATTAAAACAAATGTTGTGAAATTCATATTACTTTGTTAAGTGAAATTCTGTACCATTTGTAATATTTTCTGATTTAATTATAATTTGCAGTCACTTTAAAAAAATTCTAGTTCCACAAGAATACATACAATATGCACACAACCTTTTATTCAACATACAAAAGTCAGACATTTCCAGGTATTAAAATGATGTGTATAAACATAAAAAGATATGAATTCATATGATTATAATACATATTTAGGTAATTTAAAGTATAGAGTTTAAAGTTACACTTTAAAATGAATTGCATTTTGTGGAAACATAGACTGGGTATATCAATTAAAAGGATGGTACTTAATTTTTATTCTGAAATGGTAAATAAAATATGAAATCCTCCAATCCCCAAAGCTCCATGAGGCCAGGGACAGGATTACACTGTTATTGTTGCTTTTGTTCATTTTGTTATTTCATTTTTTTAGCTATAATATTTTCAACGCTTAGCAACATAAAATTTACAATAGATTAAACTGACACACAAATATACTAGACTTTTTCTTGGCTTGTTATGATGTGTGGTAGAACATCTACCTCACCGTGTCATGAATAAAGTAACAGATGTTCATTGTGATTTCCTTCTTATTCTACTAATGTTTGTTGTTAGCTTCTATTTTTACTTGGAGTTTAAACTCACTTTTCTGGAAATGAGAATATGGAGCTCAAATAATTTAGTTATATCAGTTTAAGATTTGATGCAAAATAATTTGACCTAATCTTTTGGTGTTTTTCCACCTTGGAAGTGTTTCTCTAATTTATTCCAAAATCTATGTCTAATCTCTCACTTTTTTATGTAACAATCAAGAGATACATAAATATTTTAACAAAGGGAATATGTGTGCTAATTTAATTATTTTAATGATTTTTGATCCTTTTAAAATTATTATACCACTTTCTTTAGAATACAATTAATAAATAATTGAGTGCTGCCTTATATTGTCTTGTGTTAGCCTTCTCTAATGTTTATCATATTTACTATTATGCACAAAAATGGCTAAACTTTAATTTTAAAGATTAGGTGAAATAAAAGACATTGCCCAGATGCCACATCAAACTAGTCCTCTTTGCTTAAAACACTCCTGTCCCACAGTTGGCATCACTTTTGGAGCAGTTCCAAGGATTTCTGTCATGAGTGTCCTTACATGGATGCCACACATGTCCTGCTTGAGCACCATCCAGCATGAAGGTTAGCTCACGACTGCAGGACAGAGTGTCCTCATCCACCTCATTCTCCAGGTGCAATCCTGTGCAACTTCTGGCTGTTCCCTAAAGTCAAAATAAGCATGAAAGTGTCATGGTTACTTTGTGCTATTTTTGTTGCTGAAACAATGATATAAAACTTTATTTAGCTCGCAGTTTCTAAATGATTTAGTCCATTATCAGCTTGCTCCAAGACAGGCTGGTATGGCAAGGGGCAACTTCAAGGTGGAAGAGACTCAAAAAGCAGTAAGGGGGAGGGAGAGCAAGACTCTTCTCCTTAGAGTGTAAGCGGTCTGCCCAACCCTGCGCCTCCAAGGATGGGTGTGGTACTGCACCCCCTCCTGGCCCTCCTCTTGCACAGGCTTAGGATGTTTACAAAGTGAGGATCCTGGCCTCCTGCTGAGTCACTTCAGGAACCTTCTGAACTTCTCAAGTTGATACACATGAAGGCATAGATGAAAGGGAACTCTAGGAAGCTGCAGAAGTTGGCAAGGATGATGGAGGAATGTGTGCAAAGCCAGGGGAAGCATTCTGAGGGGGGTTCATGGCAGTGTGTCTTCTACTTAATAAATTTTTAACATTCACCCTATATTTTAGTCATTCCATATACATGTAGAGAATTTCCGAAAATTACTCAACTGGAAAACACATGTGTGCATACAAGTGTGTTTCTCAATGCAAACAGAGGTATATAATTGCATATGTTATAGGTAATATTGGCTTGATTGTTGCAGAAAAATGATGCAAGAAATTAAATACGATCTTATAAATGCCTTGAATTTTAGAACAAAAGTGCTATTTTAATTTTAACAAAAGAATAGGCTAAATGTCTACAATATCATAGTTTTAAAGATCATTGCACAGGGAAACATAAAGCTACTTAATTGCTTGCTAGTCTTAAATCAATAGTCAAATTTTAAAATACTGGCTAAATATGCGGTCTGTTATTTTAACTTTAGACGTTGTTTTTAATATCATAGAAAGACTATGACTAAGCAGAGTGCCCTTTTTCAGAAAAATAATTTAATGATAAAATACTTTTCATAGGCCACGTCTTTCTCAGAAAATTCAGAAGAAGAGACATTTTCATGTTTCATGGAGGAAATAGATCATGTCTAAATACACCGTTCATCAGCACCTTCAAAGCTTTGGACATCCGTGGTGAGGAAAATCTTTTTGCAGGCTGAAATCTGTTTCCTGGTCTCCTCTACAAAGCAGAGGAGTCAGCAGTCCCTGGACTGCTCGGCGCACGGGGGGACCCGCAGGGCTCTCCTCCCCGCTAAGTGCTCTGTGTGGAAAGGGTCCCAGGCTGGTAGTGCAGCAGGTGTTGCTGCAGATCTCCCTGGGGGAAGCTCACTTATGTTCCAGGGCTGCGCAGCAACGCGCTTGCTGCAGTTTCATGCTCATGATTCCTGCCTTCAGTGGAGTCTCCTCGCAGTTCGTCTCGGTGTTGTTTTCTGCTGCTTCCTTGGATCCGATGGAATACTCAAACCCCTGAAGTAAGGTTTGGGGAAGAAGAGATATTTTTACTCTAACTCTTTACTGCTCAAGAGGAAGTAACAAAATAAATTCCTCTCAAGGACTAGTGCATCCATCAATAAGTATTCTCAGGCATCAATAATGATTACAGAATCTCCTCAGACAGTGACATACTATTATTATTTTATGTATTCTAAAATAAGACAGTAAAACATGTACCTTAGATAAATCACACTGATTAAAAATAAACTTCCTTATGAAATCTATGAAATAATATGAAATCTAATTTATGAATTATGAAATCTAATGAAATAAACATTCATATAAGTAAACTTGTAGAGTGAAACACTAGAAATTCAGGCAAAACATAATTGGTGGAATTTCTTTTTTACTCTATCTTAACTTCTTCTCAATAAAATTTCTTCCTATCATAATAAAAGTCAGTTTCTCTTAAATAAAAAGAAGGAAGTGATTCCACACAGCAAATAGGGAGATCAGTGTCTTGGAGTCTCTACACCAATCTTAAAGAACACTCAAAACACTACTGAATTTAAGAGATTTCTCAACTTCATTGCTGAGCATATGATAAGTCCAGCCAGTTTATTCTAAGTTCTTTGTGGACACTATCATCCTAACGCAAAGAATTTGCAGTACTTCATAAAGGAATCACTCATGTATTTAAATAAGCAGAAAATGAGGCTCAGAGTTTATTTAATATTTGTAAAGTTGCATTGCAAAAATGTGAGAAAAATAGTACATGTGCCTCGAATATTACATCCACCAGCTGACACCACAGTTGAAATCATTGTTTTTCCAAGCCCTGGAAAGGAAAATCCAAGCACTGGAAGCATTTTTGGTTTCTGCAGCAGTGTGGCTTAGCAGCAGAGCTAGGGACCATGACCAGTGTCAAATTTTCCTTCAGTGAGTCGGAGAGCTTAGGCTGAGTCATACTGCATCATGACATCCAGTTCCCTGTGTTTAAAAAATACACTTTAAGCTAGCTGATCTCTAGTGTTCCAGAGTTGAAGTTTACTGACTCCTGCATAACTTTCACATGAAATGTACTTCTTAAATAAGAAGTTATCTGGATTTAAAGCTGTTATTACCTTTATGTCAGTAGAAATGTGTTCAATTATTGTGGGTTTTAGTCGGCAGAATGTTAGTGTCACTCGGCACTAGCCCTTTTAGTCTTCGCTGATGTCAAATATCGTATGCGTGTTGAAATGAATGAAGTTGGAGACGAGACTGATGCTACCGCTGCACTTCTAAATGCGTTTGGTTTGTGTGTACACTTAGTTATGGGCCTAAGACACTCACAACAGCACTCTGTTTAATACATTTTTTTGTAGTTTACTAATTTGGTATTAAAAAAAGACCTCTGAAATTATTGTCTGAAACTAATGATAAAGGGCACATTAAAAAAAAAAATTTAGGGAAGGGATGTCTACATACAGGGTAGGAATTAACATCTGGATGTCCACATATGCTCACAGAGCACACATGTGCATGCACACAGGGTAGAAATTATCTTTTCTTTCTGATGCTAAAATGTCATATTTTATAGGCATTTGAAATAAACAAAGCTAACTTATTCATTGCTTCAACACAAAATTAGGGGGCAGGGATATAGTTCAGTGGCATAAGCGCCTGCCTGGCAAGTGCAAGGTCCTGAGTTTGATCACTGGTACTGAAAAAAAAATTTTTTTTCTATGTCTTTGCAATTGCCTTTTATTTGTAGGTAAAACAGAAGAAATTTTCAGTTAACCTGTCATTTACTTTAGTTATACATTTTGTTTTATAGAAGAAACAATTCTTACACTAAAGAATAAAAACATTTGGCCTTATAATACAGTAAAAACAAATTTTTGAATCTCTTGTTATAGATCATTTCCAAGTAACCCTGAAATCTTTTGTACATGTATATGATTACACTACATTTATATGCTTTTTATTAGCTTGATATATTTTGTGCAATATTTAACATAAACAGATACAAAATAAAATGATTAGTTTACCTAAATTATTTGCTTTTATGTGTTACTCAATTAAATATTGTTCATCTTTCTAAAAATATTTAACGTAATAATGGTGGGTAGTAAACACAGACATATTTATAACTGGTGGGCTAATTTTTCCCATGGGGTCATATTTCAAAATACAAATTTATTGGTGAAATGTGAAGTAGATATAAATAATTCAATATTTACTATTCAGCTTGTCTGCAGGGTTTGTAGCACTCTATATTCTGAGCTTATTTCTCAACATTAACTTTCTCTCGCAGTGAAATCCTCGTCTTTCAAGCATCTTTCTATATCTGAATCGCCCTGTTGCCATTTTGTCCAAAGGTCCCAACACAACGCATCAGCCCTTGAGTTGCCCGACTGTGGAAGACGAAGCTGAGGTCACGGCTCTACTCGTCTGGCCCCGTGACATGAAAGCCAACTGCGCTGACTGTCTAAATAATGTTTTCTTCCTTTGCCTTTCATCTGGGAAGCAACCACCCACATTCCGTCCTCTCGCCTTGCTTCCCCGGCTGGCTGGGGGGTCTGGGAAGGCTCTGGCCGTTGCTGCAGCCGCCAACCTCAGCAGAGTGTGGCCAGGGGCAGCCTCGCTCCTCTACTGCGAGCCCTGCAGCAGGCCTCTTTCCGAATTAACGGAAGCAGAGTCCTTCGCAAATGTCAAACCTCTGATGGATTCAAGAGTAAAATTCCTCCTGCCAACACTTTACTACATCAGGGTGTGTTTGTCCTCTGTGGGCCAACTCGGAGGTACCAGGGGCAGACAGAACCAAGAAGCAGAGGAACGGCGGTGCCAGGAACAACCTTTGAGTCTCTACATCCAGCTACAACGGATGCGGAAAGACCTCTGCACAGAATCACCTGCACGAACACCAGTGTCACACCGGAGGTGCTCTTCTGCTAACTCACAAAGGCCAATGTCAGCTGGGAGACATTCAAAACAATTGTTGGAACTTTAATTGTATATTCTTCACCAAATGTTTTGGTGTTACCAGTAATAGATTTATTTGAGATTATCAGAATATAGCATTTTTAAATTTTTTTTTTCTTTCTGTTACAGACTTAAATGAAATGTTAAAAACTGTATTGCTGGCTCTTTCATCTAGGAACACAAAGACATGTAGATGTTCCTGGTAAACATGCACAAGCAAAAACTAACAAAATGACAACAAAATCCTCACTATTGATTGTTCAACTATACATTATTAAATTCTCCTAATCATCTCTGAATTTTGGAACCCATACACCTTTAAAGGGCGACTTGTATTCCTATATTTTCTGACATCTTCTTCAGAGTCCTAACTTAACAAAATAGGAACTAAAAAAATGTGCTGATGGATAGGAAAAATAATTTAATGATAAAATACTTTTCATAGGCCAGCTGATGGCCCTAAAAGTCTACAAATCTATTTTAAAGATGAGACTAAAATTCTGCAGGCAACATTGAGTGTACTATCCCCAAGATGAGTAAAATAATATTCCTCAAGAAACAAATATGCCACAAATTTAAAAATAGAGTTAACTAGCACAGCACAGTAGCCAACTTCCACTTATGACCTATCATTTATTTACAAGTCTTTTACTTTTCCAAGTGTACTATTTTTCCTTTATCTTCGAAGAAGTACTTTATGAGAAATTTTGGTGTGTTTTGAATGAAGATAAAAATATATAAGTAACCCGTGAAGATAATCAGTGCAATTTGTTACTTTCCTTTGGAGTTTCATTTTTGTCACTTTGACACAGATTTTAGAAGGAAAGGTAAGGAAGCCTTCATAACAGGAATTGAGAGCTCCACCACCTCACAGGCAATACCTGGTTATCACCTGCTTCATCAAGATACTGATAAAAAAAAAAAGATCACAATCTCCTGTGAGCTTATCAAGACATGCAGAAATCCTGTGTGCTCAGTGCTAAAATCAAATAACTGTTATCAAAATAAAATTGAAGGCATCTCATATGAAAGAGAAAAGGCATTCTCCTGTAGGAAAGCTGAATATTACTTAGTGACTTACAGACAGCAGCACATCACTTGTTGTTTTTAAGGTAAAAGTGACTTTATCAGTATAAAACACATTTCAGAAAGGATATATTTATTACATAAAGATTTTAAATGAAAAAGTGTTTAAATTTCAAAATATTCATGACATGCTTTAGAGATAATCTTTGCTTTTTTTTGGTATTTTTATTACAGGATCTACAGGGTCTACAGGGTCTCACTATGTACATCAGACTCATAGTAATCTGCCTGTGTTCAGCCTCCTAAAACCTGGGATTACAGGCGTATGCCACCACACCCAGTCTTAATCCTGGGGGTGGGGCCAGCATGGCACACCGAGGATCGAACCCACAGCCCCTGCATCTGCCTAAGCAGGTGCTTTAATCCACAGAGCTATTTGACTGGCCTGCTGTAGTTTTTTTTTAATCTTTCCCAAATGTTTTATGTGACTATAAACAAGTTTTGACTGAATTATTTCATATCATATATGCTTTAGAAAATTAATTTGTTTCATTGAATCATTATTATTTTATATCAATAAATATTTCCTGCAATATAATATGAAGTATTATACTTGTTCCACTGTTGATAGTATCATTATTTAGCCAATCAATATTTCATGCAGTTGGCATTTTGCTAGTTATTCGCTAAAAAGAACCAAAGTTTTATGGACGGATCAAATATGTTCCAGCTCTGTAAGCCTTACATTGGTTCACGCTGGTCAAGATGACTTACACGATGCCCACCACCTAGCGGACCTTCAAGCATGGGTTTGTCTCTTACTCTTCCTTTATTTTTAAATATTCAGTTTCCTCTTCAGATTCTTAGGGCAGTGGACTGATTAATTTCTGGTTAGGACAGCGCCATTTCATGTTTATTCCAAATTGACACCAGAGCTAGCCAAGTCTGCGTCTCTGGGCCTCATTGTCCCCGAGTGTCCCCAGAGCCGGGCAGAGGTGGGCCATGCCCCTGCATCACGTGCTGGGCAGATGTAAGAAGGGAAGATTTTCATCCACCGATTCTCACCAGGGCAGCTCGCCTTTAGCCGTTAGGAGGTGTGCAACTGCAGGACCCCCCGGGAATGTTCAGGGTTGGATGAGAGAAATGTTGAGTTGAGGATACTTCTGTTTGTGGTTAATAGCGTATTTGGTAAAGTTTGTTGTTCCCTCCACCTATGGTGGAGGCTACACATGCATCACCGACACTGCTTGGCGTGCCAGCCCAGCTGCCCCAGTGAGATGCAGGGCTGGCCTCTGCTGAGAAGACCACCAGCCGCTACAGGACGATGGGCCTCAGAGGAGAAGCGACTCTACTATACAGGAGAAAGCCTGAGACCCCATGTGACCACATGCCTTAAATCTTATTCCTTATGTATACAAGAGAATTGACAGAATTTTGCAAATGTTAATATAAACTCTAATTGTTTATAACATTATTGACTAATAGTTATGAACCATGAGGAAACAATTAGATCATTAATTAAAATTTTTGATTAATCATGCTAAAGATCGAATTATTTTCCTGATCACGCTATAGAAGTTCATATTTAAAACTGCTTTAACCTTAAGTGAGCAAAACATAGACATTAAAAAAAATAATAAGAGAATACTATCAGTGGCAGTCTATTAACAAAATATTTTATCTAGTAGTTAGAAACTTTGATAATTTTGTTGAATTTTTAAATTTTAAAAATAAGGGATGACAAGATAGCTTGGTGGATTAAGCACCTGCTTAGGCAAACTCAGGGACTGGGGTTCGATCCCCGATAACATGTGCCGCGCTGGCCATGCCCCCGGGCGCACTTAGCTGGCCACCAAGACCCAGCATGGTGGTGCACGCCTGTAATCCCAGCTGTGGGGAGGCTGAAAACAGGAGGATCACTATGAGTCTGAGCTGCCTAGTGAGACCCTGTAGCAAACACATAAATTTAAAAAAAAACAATAAAATTTAAAAATAAACTTGGTAACTCTCAATGAGACTCCCTTCTGTCCCTTTTCATTTGCCTGTAGCTTTACACTACTTTTCAGGAGAAGGGCAGCAACATCTTAAAAGTGTCTCCTCCCACCTATCAACCACTCAAGCAGCAATGCAGGACTGAACATGGCAAAGAAGCACCTGGCTCTTAATGCTTTTCTTCTCTCCCTCCTTTTTTTGTTTTTCACACAAAGAGAACACTTTTAAATACTAAAATCCTTCGCTAAAGAGTCTAGCAAAGCATTCAGTTCCAGTAAGTGGCACCGGCAGGGTCCTCTGGAAGTGCGTGAGGCGGTGCGCATCTGCAGGGCTGGGCAGGCGCCAGGTGGGTGACAGTGTGAAGCTGAGACAGCTGCTACCTCTCGGCTACGGGGCAAGACACTCCGCTGAGGCTTCTCTAAACATAAACGTAACATAACAATTTTAAGTGGTCTTAAACAGAGAATGTATATAAAAACCACGGATTCATGACGAATTTCCTCATATTATTTAAAACTTTAAATTTACATGTATATCATATATACAAAAATTAAGACTGAAATTTAGCATTCTAAATTTGTTGACTTCATATATGTCCATGATGCTGCAAATACTAAACATAGAAAACATAGATAAATTATATAAAATGTGTAACTCCTTTGTTCAAAAATAGCAAAAATAAAAGACTATTCAGGCATATTCATGAAAATATGCTTACTATATTAAATTAAAACTTCCATAATATTTTGAAAAGAAATCTTAAAATAAAATTAGACAAAGAATATAAATAGGTTATTCATATAGGATGAAACTTACCCAAAATAATAGAAAGTAATAGAGTTGGTTAAAATTAGTAATAATGAGAGTAACACAAATTACAGTAATGACATTTGTTGACTTATCACATTTGCATAACTCAAAAGTTTTACTAATATTTATTATTGTTGGCACAAATGGGTGCTGTTTTGTACTACACATTGAAGCTTAATTAGACACAAACATTACTGAAAACCTAAGAAAAAGTTATTAGAATTTAAAACACTAACATTTTTTAAGCCACCAAATTATCAGGTAGGAGTCTTTTTAGATATTTTTAGAAAAGTAATTACTGACATTTACAAGGTTTATTTACCATTCGTCTTAGCTATGATTGGAAAATCTTCCTGCCTATGTTGGGAAAAATTTCAATGACAACAAAAACTACAGATAACATCTTGATACCAGTTAATAAGGAGCTGCGTGATTATGTTGTATTTGTTAGACAAAAGCAAATCGCTAAGCCACTTAAGAATAGAATGAAAACTAAAAGGAATCGTAGGACTTGAGGCGCAGCTCAGTGCAGACTGTGTGCCCGGCCTGAGTGAAGTACTAGAGCTACAGGAATATGTATCTATATGCACCCAGACACAGCATATACAAAATAAATCAAAATATATCTACAACTTGTCATTTAATGTCTAATAAAGAAAAAGGCAAAGAAGAGGACAAAGGTAGCAAACAGAGGGGAAAGAGGTAACATAGAAACATACATGCATTCTTCTTTTTTGTTTGTTTGTTTGTTTTTTTGTTGGTGGAACCTGAGATTGAACTCAGGCTCTTGAGCTTGCCAAGCAAGCACTTATTCTACTGAGCCATCTCCCCGGCCCCCACATACATGCATTCTGCTTAACATTTGAGAAACACCCTGGAAAAGTTTATCTAAAGCTTGAGCAGTCATCAAAAAGTAGCAATAAGAACTGGCCTGACAGCTCAGCGCACTAAAGCACCTGCTTAGAAGCAGAGTGCAGGGCTGGGGTTCTGATCCCAGGCCTGCTTTCCCAGCCCCACCCTGGGGTATGCTGAGAGCGGGATTGAAACTGGGTATGGTGGCACGTGACTGTAATCCCAGCACTTGCGAGGCTGAAAACAGGAGACTCACTACAAGTCTGATCTATATAGTGAGACTCTGTAGACTCCTGTCCTAAATACAGAAAAAGAAAAAAAAAGTAGTAATGGATAATGGGTGTGTAAAAATATAGATGTGGATTTAAAAAGATAAGGTAAATAAAGCATTTGCCTTATACTTGTGAAATTAATCAAAATTTCTAATACTTAATGTGATACATGATAACTATATTTGATGTGACACATTTTCTGGAATACTTTTATCTTGAATCTTAATTATATACAAACTATGTCAAAAGATCTGCTTGACATAAACTTGTAGCAATAGTTTATCAGGCTTAAGTTGACTTCTAGATTTCCCACATAGAACTAAATTATTCTTTGAAAGGTGGAAGAAATTTATATTTTTACTTGTAAAATATGAGAATCAGTTATTGAGAGGAAGATTTAATATCTTAATGGTTTTCTTTTAATTCTTTTTCTGATTTTTATGTCAATTTCATTTTTGTATAGACAGAAATTAGCCTGGCTCTTCTTTTATTATTTTTGTTTTTAAAATGTTCTTGGGGGGCCAGAGATATAGCTCAGACACATAAGTGCCTGCCTGGCAAGTGCAAGGGCATGAGTTTGATGCTTGTACCAAAAAATGAATAAATAAATAAATAAATAAATAAATAAAATGTTCTTGGTCCATCAACAGATGAATAATTGAATGAATTTTAAAAAAGAATTGAAACTCAGTGGAATACAAATCTGTGACCAAGATGGATAAACCTAAGTCATTTGTAGGAAAATGGTTACAATCTGAAACCCAGTTAGATGAAATAAACCAGATACACAAGCAATACTACTGTATAATCTAAAAAGTAATAACATCTCTCTTACATGAGAAACCCAATATACAAGTCAATCAATGAGCAGAACAAGACACAGATAACAGGAAACAAAGTGACTGGTCTTTCACAAAAGCAATGGTGAACTATCCATCAAGGGAGGGAAGGAACATAGATAAGAGGGCGGGACAAATAGCTCAGCGGATTAAAGCTCCTGCTTAAGCAGACACGGGGCCGGGAGTTGGATTTCCCGACAGGGATAAAAACAGAATTAAAAGGGTTCTATAAAAGCGCCGGATTCTCATGAGGAATGTTATTATTATGTTCTTCAAAGATGGATTAATAAATGATTGTTTTTAAATTAAGAAGAATACTTTATTAGATTATCTGAAATATTGTTTTATCTGCATAATAAAATACGCAATATTAAAATTTAAATTAAAAAACTTAGAATCTGCAAGACATGAACCCGCAGCTCCACGAGACAAAACCCAGATACAGCTGGGTAGCAGCCTCTCTTCTGATTGCGCGTGGATTTTCCAAACAGGACTACCGAACACCGCAGTCTCCGCAGTCCACTCCATCCCATGTGTGCTTTGTCTCAGCACAGTATGCATTTAGTGAGCTTTCGGGTTGAATAATAGATTCGGTAGGGATTCACAGGGAAGGCCTGTCAGGATTGACATGGGCTTGGCTTCTCTAGGGAACCATGTTGTCACTGCTGTCTGAAATTAAGCGGGTTCTAACTTTCGTTGAATTCACCTTTATTTCCAGGAAAGCAGCCCTCTGTGTGAGGAGCAGGAAGTGTAAGTGGCGCAGGCTGTGCCTCTGAGAAGCTATTGGGCCGTTCGTGCTGCACGGTGACACGGAAGCCCAGTCTACCCTGGCGTCTACCCTGCGCTCTGTGCTGAGGAGAAACAGAGCCGGCTCCACATAGCCACAAGGTCTGCAGCCCAGGTTAGATCAACTGTGGATTGGAAATATTGGGGGGAAATGTGCAAACCTATTGAACACGTGCAGACCACTTACAGTAATGATTCCTACAGTAATGATTCCTAACCGACACACTAGAACAGCTATCTGAATAGCATTGCCGTTGGTTAGTTATTGCAGGAGCCAAAGGGGAAGGAAGTGAGGACGGGAGCCAGGGCCACGGACGCGGGAAGCGCCGGACAGCCTGGGGTCTGGACCTGGGGTCTCTGGCCGGCCTGTCGCTGCCTCCCAGCCCTCCATTCTGACATTCTGTATCGCATTCGCCCGCAATAAATTGAGATGAGGATTCCAAGCCGGGCCTGGAGGCACACGCCTCCTGTAGTCTCCGCACTCGAGAGGCTGAGGCCGGAGGAGGGCTATCAGTTCAATGCTATTGCAGGTAGTCCAGGGATGGTGAACGGTATGCGAGAGGAAGTGTGCAGGCTTTATAAAAATGCTATAGCATTTTGTATAGGACCTTTGGCACCCATGGACTTTGGTATCCATGTGGGTCCTGGAACCAGTCCCCTATGATACCAGCCACCAGCCACACAGCTGGTACTGCTTGCCACGGGCCTAACTTCAAGATATGACCATATTGTCATAGTGTCAGAGACCAGAAACTTTTATTCATACATATTTTAATAAGTGACATTAAAACTAGGAAAATGGATATAGTTATGTAGTGCTTGGGGGACTTGTGTTGTGACTTTTATGTAGTGACTCAGGTCTAGGTGAAGAAGGTACCTCACTCATTCTAAGGGGTTCATCTATAATGTATTTGGCAACTCTGTTTTGGAGACTCCAACTTCATTTGACACATTGACAATGAAGTAAATGTAAAAATAAATTATAATAGACAACCAACCGTCTTGCTTGCAAAAATGCTTAATAGAAAATTGTGAAGTTGAATGGTACAAGAGAGTAAAGTCCAAAAATTTCATATGACAAATGAAAAGCAGAGAGTATTCTCAACTTTTTGTCTTAAAAAATATTCTGCAAGGCTGTGATCAGGCCCTGAGTCCTGTGCTCCTCGGGCTATGCCCACAGTGGACAGCTGTCCGCCTCTGCTAAGCGCACCCTACTGGGCAGCAAGCCGGCGGCTCCCACAGAGCACTGCTCCCCTCGGTGCCCGGATGTTAGCGGCCATCCAGCCCCAGAGAAGACGCTTCTAATGCCTTCCCTGAGAAGACGGTTTTGTGTTTTTCCTGCTGTCTTTCTCTTCAGTGTTGTTCTTAAATAGACAACATTCAACCTAGAAATAAACTTCCTTCCTATTTTTAGAAATAGGCTTAACACTATGTTCTTTATAGGGTGTTGTTTAGAGAGGGAGTTTGTGTCTTTCTTTGTAGCTCTGGTTACTTCGCAGGTGCCTACTGGACACACTACAGGCCAGCTTAGGTGGCCAGCCCATTCTTCTGGAGGTTGCTCCAGATTGCCTGCTGTGATACCTCCTTTGTCTAGAAAAACACCGGAAATTCATCCAAATGGGAGTATTTAGATTTCACTGACAATACTATGCAACGCAGCTAGAAAACTATGTAAAACGTAGTTAGATAAGCAGATATATAAGGAAGAAAATTATATAATGATTTGCATGTAAATTTTTTTGGAAGAAAAAATGCATTCAGCATAAATGATATCAAGGAACTTTGAAGGCTGTCGGGTTGAATAAGAATCAGTAACTTTCTAATTCATTGAAAGATCACTTAGAAAACAATAGCAATAGGACATCACCCTCCAGACAAACAAAATTTGAACCCTTTGATGCCTGAGTGTGTGTGTGTGGGGGGGGAGTTTCTTTAACATATGTTCCAGGTACTCATATGTGGGAAGACATATTCCGACCAAATAAAGTAATTCTGCAAATGTGCAAGCTGTTTTCAAATTGATCCCTATAATTAAAATGAACCCATGAAAGATTTAATTGAATATATCTTAATTTGAGAAAAACATATCTAAATTCATCTACTGGAATAAGTAGGAAATTATAGCTAGTAAGATTTGAAGAGTTTCTTAACCTGACATTAAACAAGTTAGAAAATTCCAAGAAATAGTACTAGAAAAGACAATTAAAATGGAAAGTGGGTACTGTTTCAGGTTGGTATCAAGAATTAATATTTGAAAATATGACATTTTAAATCAGCACATTTGCTAAATGCTTGAGGAGAGCAACAGTAAGTTTAAGATGACTGAAGGAAAGAGAAAAATATGCAAGAAAAGATATGACGATTAAGAATTCAAAGTTAAGTAAAAATTACTCCTGAACATTTGCAGCTTACAAAATATAGAGGCTAGTTATTTCTAGATATCCAAAGGAATTATGATGCCTTCTGAGTTCCTTTTCATCTTATACCATAGACTGAGGAAGCCTTGGCTACTATCAGAAAATTATCTTTAATTTATGAATTTGTTTATTAAGGCTGGCTGTGCTTAGAAATCAGCAAGCAACAGTACTGTAGCTCTTCCTTGGCTGTCTGTGAGTTGCTGCTCACTGCTCCCATGAGCACTCGCTTGGCAGAGGGCCCAGAAACTGCGAGGAGGACAGAGGTAAGTTCTTCGCTCTTGACTTTGTCCACAAGTCTGTTTTAGGGCAAAGGTATCATCTGAGACTAAGGAGGTTGATTTTACAGCATTGAAAGGGATTTTACAGAACTCATAATCAGGCAAAGAACTGTCTGCCTCCTCCTTAGAAATGTAAACTGCTCCAAAAATCCCTCAAATTATCCTCCTTCAAAAAACAAAGATTAAAAATTAAAAAGCTAAAAGAAATATAATGATAATAAAAAGTACAGTAGACTCCAAAGCAGTTTAAACAATGAAACACTTTTCTGTAGTTAAAATGCACAGAAAATTAAGGGCTGAGCAACTCCCTGTGTTTGTAATAACATGGCCAAAAGGAATCTGTCTGGGATCTGTACACTTGGTGTCAAACGTTGGGCTTTTGTGAGGGGAAAACTCCCTGAATTTTGCCGTCATCTTTCAAAGTCTGCAGGGGAATTCTCAGACCTGAGTCACCAGTCAGACGACAGCCCAGAGTGACACATCGTTGAATAGAGGAAGGGAAAATGTTAAAATAATAGAAGGGTGTTTTCAGCGGGGGCTGAGTCAGCTCATCAAAGCAACACTGGTAGCATTTTCACTGCTCATCCTGTTGGGATGTCTCCCGCCCATAAATAGAAAAGGCAGAAGCCAAACTTTACATCTCTAGCAAGACAAATGCGATTTTAAACGTTAACAGAAACATCCAACTTCTATTTTGGTACACTGTTAATTTACTCACCTCTGGATGGAACCATAAAGTGATCCTCAAAATTTATCATTCAAAAGCGATTTATAATTTCCACTTTCAAGTTCACATTGATTTACTTCATTAGATTATGTGATGACAAACACTCAAGAATGCATTTCTTATAAAAGAAGAGTAACTGATAATTCAGTTAAACAGAAAATTAATGTTGTCTTCCATTTAAGTTGAGGATAATTAAATGAGTGAAAGCCAACATTATAATGGACTGTAGCTATTCACTTGACAACTTTTTAATTCAAAAAGTCCATCTAAGGGGCTGGGGAGGCAGCTCAGTAGAATAAGCACTTGCTTGGCTTATCACAAGATCCTGAGCTCAACTCCCACTACCGAAAAAAAAAAATGTCCATCTGGTCATCCTGTAGACAACAAATTGTTTTATAATCCAAGTCATACTCTTACATCTACTCTTAAGAATATGTGTGCATCAAGCAAGAGATCTCTGAACGGTCCAAGATTTGAATGAGGCAATGATGCAATTTTTGACATTGTATTTAGTATTACCATGCTTCAACATTTTGTTGTTGAAATTATACTTTACCTATGAATCAAAATCCAAGGATTGGGCAGGCCAGATAGCTCAGCGGACTAAAGCACCTGCTTAGGCAGAGTGCAGAGGCTGGAGTTTGATTCCTGCATGCGGTGCTCGCCCCACCCCCTGGATGCCCTGAGACAGCTATTGAGACTGGGCATGGTGGCACACACCTGTAATCCCAGCACTTGGGAGGCTGAAAACAGGAGGATCACTATGAGTCTGATCTGTGTCGTGAGACCCGGTAGACCCTGTAGGCCCTGTCCTAAATGCATTAAAAATCCAACGATAATTAGATGAAGTGGAAATATATAAGAGCATTGAGGTTTTGAAACACCAAGTGTCAGTAGGATGCAGAAGTGACCTCAGTGGGCAAGCACACGCTAATGGAAAACTCCAAATTCAGTCCTGAATATATGCACACGCACACACACAGAACCAACAAATATTGTATATACTGTATCTTCACATGTTGTGTTGATATATATGTACCATATAAAATTATTAAATTGTCATTTGACTTGTCTATCCCCTCACAGAGTTCCTGGTGAGATTATATTAATTTCATCCACCTACTCTTAATGGAATATAAGTTTTGTGGAGAAATGCATGAATAAAACATTTTATTAAGTACTTCATGTTGTGCCAGTACAATGATCACAGTTTTAACATTTTTGTTTGTCCATGTTTGCAGTACATAATGATGACATTCCCACTGGGAGTTAGTGCCTTGACATCACATATATTCACACCTTCTTTCATCTCTTGACCTCTTCCCATCTGCTGTGGTATGAATAGAACATCTTATTTGAATGAAACATTAAGGCTTACTTTAATGTACATAATGTACATGCTTCTATGTATGTCAGAAGGGCCATCTTCAGGCAATTGTACCTGCAGATAAAAGGAACAGAATCTCTCTTAATATCTAACACAGAATATCATGCGCTTTCCTTCCCAAGGCAGAAGAAACAAGCCACAATTCAAAACGCATTTGCGAGAATACTCTCTAGGTTCTATTTCTAGTCTCTTTTTATATAAAAATGTGATTGTCCAGGAAATTAGTTTTTATTGATAAAGTTTTTAAACTGCAGTTTATTTTGAACCCAGGAAACCCTGAAGAGTGTTATTTATTCATAATTGTTGACATTTATTTATGGATTGTATAAATATTTTTAGGATTTCATTTAGTTTTATATTTAATCCACTTACTATGCTTGGTGCATAAACTGAAAGTCTTGTCTATTTAAAAGAGATAAATCAGCAACTCAACTTTCAGCAAAGCCATAAATGGAGGAAAAGAGGGACCACTGCCAGCAGGAACTGGACCAAAGGGGAAGCAGTGCAGAAATATATTTAGACTGTCATCATAACTATATGTTCAAACAGCTACATCGATGGTGGGTCTGAAAGGTTTCATTTTCCCTGTTTGTGACCAAAGTACATTGAACTCCGTCATTCTGTCTGATGAAACCTCTGAATTTGCCTATCTAGTCCTGCCTTTTTCCTTTTTTCTATTCTTTTCTTTTAATGAATTTGGTACAGGGTCTCACTACGTAGTTGGGACTCTTAGTGATCCTGCTGTTTTCCGCTTCCCCAGGGCTGGGATCACAGGTGTGGGCCACCACTTCCGGTCTTGGCGGCCAGCTCCATGCACCTGGGGCAGGACAAGTACAGCATGTGGTATGGGGGATCCAACCCAGGTCCTCGTGCTTGCCTGCACAGGCACTTAGACCATTGAGCTACCTCTGTAGCCCCATATTTTTTATTCTATCCTAAGCATTTATGAATGCTACTGTTTCGGGATTACTATTAATATTTTCACTTCTTAAGGATTTGTGTTTTATTGGTTAAAGTTTTTGAGCAAATGCTGGACCATGCAAATGGCTTCAGGGTGACCTTGAGTAAAAAGATGAGAGGCTCTGTTCCTTGCATGGGCTTGTCCACTGGAGGGGCCCTTGCAATGAGGAGAAATTCAAATGTGTTTATTCACCAGAACTTGTGTGCTGGCAATCATAACCACTTCATAGGAGAATGAAACGACATGAAAACGTAAAAGGAGTAGGTAAAGTTATTGTTTCTTTGCATAACTGTCCATCTAGAAAACTCAAAAGGATTGACTGGAAAGAAACATAGATCTCAAAGGACTTTTATAGAATGGATTTATCATCAGTGCACACACAGAAAAAAAAATGGAGAAATACCATTCTTGTAAACACACAGCAACCAGTTACCAAAGGGAAAATCTGTCTTCAGGGACTTTTACAAACAAATAAAGCACCTGAGTTGAAACCAGTCCAGCACTGAGAAGAAGTTATGCGCAAAGTAGGTGTGCTAATATGATGCTGTTCTCCCTTTCCAAGTAGGCAAGTGTGCTCCGAAGCTTGCATTGGGAAAGGCACATGTGCACTTGTTGGGGATCATTGTTTAAAACATGTTGATGTGAAGTTTCAACTCAGCAGTTACTAAACGATTATAAAACAGCAGGCCCATGGCAGTGACCTGTGAATAGCTAACGCCGTGGCACTGTCTACAGAAATAAGTGGGAAAGACATCATGTAGTCACCTGGGGACGGGTTTTACATGGTGTGTCAGTTAAAAAGGCAGGGGTTTATGCAATAAATGCTTTTGTCTTAATCGGTAGTTTAGAAGACTAAGTAAGATATAAACAACCCATGCAAATAATTGGCATTGCTAAAGTTGTAAATCACTCATGAGAATATAATGCTCATAACATTTTTATCAGGAATTGTAAGATACAATGTTTATATGATTAGAATGGTAAAAGCCTTTTTCAGGAAAAAGTCGAAGCCCCCAAATCAGAAAACAACGATGGGTTAATTATATCACCCAAGTCTAATACACTTCACAGTAAAGTCAAACCAAACATTGCAATCTAAGCTGAAGAACAAACTCCAGCTGAATAACTTTTGACATAAACATAGCTCAAACAGATTAATTTATTGAATATATACAGAGCTCCTACAAATCAATAACATAAAGGTCAGCAAACTGATATAAAAAAGGAGCAAAAGGTATGAAATGCCAGTTCACATAAAGAAAATATAAATTATTTTTACACATGTGAAATTGTGCTCAAACTTACTCATCATAATTCATATCTGAAACCATGAAATATTACTTTCATTCATCCAACTGATAAAATTGGAATGCTAAGCTATTGCACTGGACTGACAGGAAAAATGAGTGTTTGATGCGGTAGACGGTGGGAGGGAGGGAGTTCATACAACTTTGTGAAGAGCAATTTTATCAGATCTATCATTAGTTTAAATACGTATATCCTCAACTGATAATGCTGTCTCAAGCTCCCAGTGCTAATGAGTGCATCTTGCACATGTGTGCACAGTGTGTGCTCATTGCAATGTGCTTGAAATAGTAAAGGACTGGGAAGAACCCCCAGTCTATTAAAAGGGATTTAATTACATGAATCCTATACCGCTCTTGACATAATTTTGAAAATGAGTAATTGGTGTCATCCAAGCAAGATGAAAGTTTATAGAATTTTAAAAATACTTAAAGGAAATATAAACACATATACTTTATGTATGCATGTATGTGTACACGTATAGGTAGATGGCTATGCCTTTGCTATTTGCTTATATGTATATGTAATGTACATGTGTACCCATAAGCCTTTGGACCTGGGCAGAGAGACAATGATACGTGAAGAGGTAATAGCATTAGAAAATAAACTTATTTCCTTGTACAGCCTTTATAACTTGAGCTTTTACTTTGTGCATGTATCAATTACTCAAATCTAATTCAAAAAGATGAAAACCAAAGTCGCTGTAGTAGTTTGATTGCAAAAGCAGAGGGAAAGTATTAAAAGCATCAGATATTACTCTTGCCAGGGTCAGACTGTGAAGGCAAAGGTGAACTCTTATTTAATAACCCTGTGCGTTTTCTGGAAGTAACATCCGACAATTAATCAGAAGGGGAGTATTGGGAATTAGGGACTTGTGATGAAACATATCCTCCAGAAGATTTACTTCTCCTCGTGTCCCTAACAGAGAATAAAGAAGTTGAAAACCAAACGCGGGGACACACTTAAATCACGTGGTCGTCCAAATGACAAGAAACATTTATGTTTCTTTTTGAAGATAAGAAGAAAGGAGTGAAATAAACAGAAAAGGGTGGGCAGCACCAATGATCCGAGAAGTGATAGCTCCGCGGTGCTGAAATAACTGCAGGAGAGTTAGGAGGAGACAGGAATTCAGCTACGAGGGCTTGTCTGAGAGTCTTTCCAGTAGGGGCCTTGGTATGATCAGAAAGTCAGAAGAAACATTAGCTTGGTGTTTGTGGAAGCAGTGAAAGAAATGTTACGAGTTATGAAAATGTTTTAGAGAACTTAAAAAAGCTCTAAGAACTCTATAGTACTCAAACAACCTATATTCTATAATCACAAACCAAGAAGTTCGGAGGGAATGCAGATTGTGCTATAAAATGTCGATTACAATTATAGCTACTTAAATTGAACATGTAAATGAAGACGATAAGTTAGACCACCATCTGAACAGGCCCCAGAGCACAGTAGTTATGGAAATAGATCCTGGAATCAGGCCAGGCTTGGGTGCTGCGTGGTCAGTGTGCAGAGAACTCTTCACAATCAGCACCATTTGTTGTGGGCTCTGAGTTCAGATTCAAATTCAGTTATTTTCTCCAAAACTAAATGCAAACCATGGGCAATTAGCCTTACCATCCATTCCTTATGTCTTCTCACTAAAAGAGAATAATAACAGTGAGTAATATAGAGGTTTTCATCTTTGGGCTGGAACCGCCATATTTCAGTAATTTGTCAAAATGACTAACACAAAGGACAAGAGGAGGGGAACCTGGTATATGTTCTTAAGGCCTTTTAGAAAACATGGGGTTGTTCCTTTGGCCACATACATGGGAATCTACAAAAAGAGTGAGATTGTAGACATCAAGGGAATGGGGACTGTGCAAAAAGGAATGCCTCACCAATGTCACCATGGCAAAATGGGAAGAGTCTGCAACGTTACCCAGCATGCTGTTGACATTGTTGTAAACAAGCAAGTTAAGGGCAAGATTCTTGCCAAGAGGATTAATGTGTGTATCAGGCATATTAAACACTCGAAATGTCATGATAGCTTCCTGAAACATGTCAAGAAAAATGATCAGAAAAAGAAGGAAGCCAAAGAGAAAGGCACCTGGGTTCAACTGAAGGGCCAGCCTGTCCCTCCCAGAGAAGCACACTTTATGAAGACTGATGGAAAAGCACCTGAGTTGTTGGAATCCATTCCCTATGAATTCATGGCATAAGCTTGGGATGTTGTTCTGCCATTCAAGACCTAACTGGCAGCTTAATTGTTGTAGGTCCTACATAAAAATAAAATCATCTTGTGTTGGAAGGGTGGTTTTCTTAGTTGAACAAGTGTGTGGTGCCTTCTAACCTCAGAAATATTTGCAGCAGAGTTTCACTGTACCTAGTAATTGTGTCTAGTCTTTACTTTTCAGGGCTTTAAAGATATTGCTGAGCTGTTGTCCAGGTATATACCCAAATATTCAAATATTTATAAAATATTTATGTTGGCTTGAAGATCCTGTAAATAACCACGGAAAAGATGTATCAAAATAAATGGAAGTCACTTCAGAAACAAAAGTAAGCCCATTTAGTTAAATAAATTCTTTATAGCACCAAAAAAAAAGTTTTCTTTTGCTGGAAAACAAATTACTACACATATAGCAGTGTAAAACAACAATAATTTATTAGGTCTCAGATCTATAGGTCAGAAATCCAGTTCCCAGCTGAATTAGGCAGTACTGAATGTAGCTTGTTCAAAAAATCTAAGATTTTACCTGCATGCAGCCTATTGAAAATACTCAATAGTTACAGGGATAATAAGAAACAGTCCATTCAGTGTTATTTGCTAGTTGTCAAATTGAGAGGTGAGTTGCAAAGTTCTAAGTAGGTGAAAGGGAGTGGGAAATAGAGAACAATGACAGATATGAAGAAAATTTATGTACATGATTATGGCCTTTGTATTGGTAGCATCTCTCTCCTGGTGCTCGCCTCCACCCCTTTGTGCACCACTAGGAGTACCACACTATTCCACGATCACTTTACAGATGAGAGCTCAGAGGTCTGGGAGGTAGCTGGCATGGAGTTAAAGGCATTCCAGGAGTACAGAAGGCGCTCACTTCAGATAGGCCCTGAGGGCTCTAGAAACCAAATTCCTAACGAATGAGATAATTTTCAGAAAAGCAAAATAAAACAAAACTACCTTAGTTTGGGGTGCTATCACCGCTTACTGAAGAATGTGTTGATTCAGGAATCTGGGAAACCGAAATCACTGTGCAGGCAGATCTAGTATTCGAGATTTCCCAGTCCACAGTGTTGTCTTCTTATTGTGTCCTTGCATGGCCTGGAGAAGAAAGTGATCATCCCTCTGGTGTCTTTCCTTCTAAGGGAGCTAATCCCATCCCCAGGGGCCCCATCCTCATGGACTAACTGCTTCCCCAAACTCTACCACCAGGGACCATCACACCTGGAATTTACGCCTCAGCATATGAATTGTGGGAGAAGAGAAGCACACCGTGTGCCCCGACTGCAAGGAAACTTTCCAGAATTCCTTTCAGTTTTTCTGCCACTTTGTTCTGTTTTAAGGACAGTGGTTTCAAGTGATAGGCCTCGTGACACAGTCTGCAATATGCTAAAAGGTGTTCTTAGAAAAGGCGTGTCATCATCAAAGGAGGAGATGGAGGGGTACGGGGCAGAAGAAGAAAGTTGGCGAAGTCCTGGATTGTACGCTTCTGGAAAATTTTCTTAATCTCACACCACATCAAGTGCTGAGCATGCTGAGTCATCAAGACTCTCCTAGAGGCCACTTTGGTATGTGGGCTTTGCACACTGATTTGGCCATGAAGCACCCCACCCCAAACATACTAACATCATGGGAAAAGAAGGCCAGCAGACAACAGCCTGGGAAGTGCTGCTCTCCAGGGATGTGCGGATCCATTTTTGGCACTTTCAGCCCATATGTGGAGAAGCCATAAAACTCCAAGTTGGGTAACAGATTAGGTAAGGGCTCCAGTCATGCTACGTGAGATCTGTATCAGACTTGATCCCGTTTTCTTCTCTGTCTTCTATTATTCAATCTGGGTGGTCTTTTACCATGCCTTATGTTTCACTTCTGAAAGGGCTACATACAAATTCTGTTAGAGTTAAGTAAATTCTATAAATGTAACTTAAGTAAACTGCCTGGAATCTTTACAATGAAAGGTTTACTGGTAGATGGTAATTATCCATAAGTATTTTCAAAGCAGGAATGAGTATGCGTGCACAGCTATGCATTTAACAGTATATATCAATTTTTATTTAAAAAGTAAAGATACTAAGCTTCCAATATCTTCCATAAGTTGTAGGAGGCAGTAAAGAATGACCTTTTACAGATGGGTACCACTGTATGAGTGTAATGTGAACATTTAAAAGTTTAGCTTTGCTCACTGGAGTTTTTAAAAGCTCTAAACTAAAAGAAGGGTGTTTAGTAACATAAATATTGCCAAAAATTTTTTTAACCTCATAGTATGTTTACTAATGCTATATATTACAAAAATAGGGGAAATAAAGAATGAGATAGGAAAGAAATCAGTACATTTAACCCGTTCTTTTTGCTTGTCTCCCGGCAGACTGATTTTGAATAGCCAAGAGGAAGGATTTTCGCCAAAGAGATAGCTCAGCAGCGCAGGCACGGCATCTGCTTGACAAGCGCAAGGTTCTGACTTGACAAGCGCAAGGTTCTGAGTTCGATTCCCGATACAAAAAAAAAAAGCTTGAGTAAAAATTTTCCTTTTGGACAATACCTTAAAACCAGTGTAAGACATCTCTTTCCACAAGGTAAGTGACCACAGAGCAGCGTGGCAGCAAGCACTTTCAAGACTCAGTACCAATAGGCCAGAAAGTTGGATCTGCTTGGAACTACTTTGCTGTGACTCCGGATAATGTATGTTGTTTTATTCTAGTTTCTTTGGCTGCGAGCATAAAAGACAGGAAGTAAACCAACTCCTTCTTACCCTTGCAAAATGAGGCCTTTAAGATGTCCTTTCACCTTCCCAGACGTACAAAGGTCTGCACAGGCCTTGCTGCGCGAGGGTTCTCATCTCTCCCTCCCTTGCCCGCGCAGCGATCCTCAAAACCTCAGCGGCTCGCCCCAGCTCAGCGTCGCTGGGCGCCCTCGCCGTCCTCGCCTTCCACAGTACAGGCGGGAGCTGCAAGCGCTCGGGGAAAAGAAGTTGCCCTCGGGAGCCAAATGGCTGATCGCCCTCCCTTAGTACCTCTTCTTTCCTACTTCTTGCTCTCCAGATAGATTCCATTTCCCAGCGCCCTGTTTCTCTACAGAAAGAGAGAGGGCGTGATTTCGTTGGGAATCCGCAGGACCAGAATGGATCTGCGTACAGTCAGCAGTCATTCTAAGGGAAAATAGGAGAAACAGGATTGCGAGCCAGGGACTGGGTTTTTGGTTGAATCAGTTTCAATGGCAAAAACCAATCCATTTACTTTAGTTTTGGGGATAGCAGCGAAATTTGATCTGCCTGACTGATGCTTTGGGAATTTGTCCTTGGTTTTTAATTTTTTTCCCTGCAAGCTCGCCGCTGATTTCTCATCTGAAACAGCTGTCCCGCTTGCTTAACGGCAGGCACGTCCTCGCCTCCTCCCGGCTCCACCCTTCGGCCTGGGCTGCCCGCGAGCCTCCAGCCCGCTCTACCCTTAAGGACCCTGGCGCCCCCGGCCGCGTCCCCGCCGCAGGACGAGGGCACCGCGCCCGGGCCTCTCCCAGGGAACGCGGGAGAATCAGCTCCTGCAGCTCCCACCTCTCCCGCAGCTCTGCGGCCCGAGAGCCACTCTTCAGGAATCCCCAACTTCTCTTCCCCGCCTTGCTGCGGAAAGAAGTTGAGGGGACTCCAGTGTGTGTCCGGCGGGGTCCCCCAGAGTCTCACTCACTGCTGGGCTCCCCCTGCTAGGCCCCGGGTGCGCGCCCGCCCGGGCGACTTGGGGGGTAGCAGGTGCCAGGGTGCGGCTGGGGCGCCTCCCCGCGGCTCCAGCACCGGCTGGGGAAGGAGGGAGGGAGAGAAGGAGAGAGGAGGAGAGGCGGAGAGCGGGGAGGGAATAAGACCGGAGAGCACCAGGAGGCTAGCGGCGTGGAGGAGACGCGAAGAGGAGGGGGAGCAGGAGGGAGGGAGGGAGGGGGAGGGGAACGGCGCAGGGGGCGGCGCGCGGATAAGAGCCGGCGCGGGGCGCACGCCGCTCTGTTTGTACACAGCGCGCCCGGCTGGGTCCCGGCTCGCCCGCCTTTGCCCGGCGCCGGCAGCGCAGGGCGGAACCCGATCCTCCTCGTCCTGCTCCGCGGCATCCTCCTTCTCCTCCCCGGCTCTGGCTCTCGTCTTCCCCGCTGTCCTCAGCCGACGCCGCACACCCGGCCCTCACCAGCCTGGAGCCCGCCCGGGCGGGGTCCCCTCCCGCGTCCTCGGCCCGGCCCTCGGCGTCCGCAGCATGCCGCGCTCGGCGGTCGCCTGGCTTCTGCTCGGACTCAGCCTCGGAGTCCCCCGGCTCTGCAGAGGTGAGGTCGGGGCGCGGGCGTGGGGGCAATCCCCGGGGACTCGCGCTCGCCCAGGGCGCCCCAAAGTGCGGTGAAGTCGGGCGGTGGAGATCGGGGGAAAATTCGGGGCCAGCGGGCGCTGCCGGAGCTCCGGCGATCCGGGACGCAGGTACCGGCGCCAGGCAGCCCCGCAGGTCAGGGGCGCCGGGGGCTGGAGAGCCGACTCGGGCCGCTCCGGGACCCGTGGCCAGAGAGGTTCGGGCACCGAGTTCTCCTCCTCCTCCGCCGCCGCCGCCAGACTCAGCGCGGGTTCCGAATCATAGCCACCCGCTCGACCGACCCGGCTCGGGGCTGTGCGCTGCGCCCTGGGGACCAGGGCGACTCGGGGTCCGCGGAACTGCGCGGCGCCACCCAGTCCTGGCGCCGGGCCTAGGAGTGGAAAAGTTGCAGGAGTGGCGTGGCCCGAGCTTTTCCTAAGTTGAGTAAAAAAAGGGAGACACAGAAGCAAAACGGGCTTTAAAAAACACAGGACTCAGTGTGCGCTGCGGAGTTGTTCAGGTGACTTTCAAGTCCTCTGCACATCTGGTTTGTGCGTCCTCCCCGCCCCCCAGGCTTCCTCTAGATCTGTCCTGGAAGGGGCGACCCGAGTTCGGGGGTCAGGGGGAAGGCTGCGCCGGCGAGGACCGCGGGGACTGAATCCACCGCCCGGAGCGAAGGGAGTGGACGCCGCGGACTCGATCGCGTGTGGCTCGGGCACAGCGTGGCTGCGCCGCCGGCCTCGTTGCACCTGTTCTCCACTGTACCTCTAATGATCGCAACCAGACTCTCAGGCCACTGCGAGCCGGGACGCGGGCTGCCGCCCTCAAGCGCCCCAGTCCTGGCCGCGCCCAGCGTCAGCCTCCCGCCCTGCGACGACTGGGACTCGCCCCGCCCGCGGTGAGCCCAGGTGCCTCTCTGGAGAGCTGGCGGACGGCCCCACGCCGAGGTCACAGCGCGGCAGTGATTCTGTGTCGCGCGGGGGCCGAGTCCCTGGCGAGGAGGAAAAACTGTTTCTTCCCTGCTATTCCCCTCTGCATCTCTCGCCTGGATTCTTTCTACACTTCGCTCCCTCCCGAAGGAAAGGGGGACAGCCGCAGTCACTTCGCTCCGCGCCCTCCGGCCGCCCCCGTGCACACCCTACGGAAGCACGCGCGCCCCTTCCGCGCCTCGCCACCGCGAGCAGTTGCGCGTTGCGGGCGGAGCGGGCGCGGCGGCCGCGCCGGTCCAGGTTGTGGCTGCTGGATCCCCGGGCGAGCTCCATGGGCAGAAATCCCGAGCCTGAGCACCGCGGAGGGCATCAGTCACGCCCCCCACCCCGGGAGGGGCAGCGGGATTCCCGTTCGGGTCTTCCGCTGCAGGTGCTTCTTTAAGGGTTCGCCTCATCCAGCCACCCTGGGGGCAGAGCGATGGATGGGAACGGACCCTTTCCAAAGAGCTCTTCCGGCCAAACTTGCGCCTCCCTAATTGTTTTTCTCTTGGCTCTGTGGAGAGTGCAGCCTGGCCGACCCTTCCAAACAATTAAACTCGGCCAGTGCAAACTTACTGAAGCGGGTGCTAAAACAGAGCAAGCCCCCTCTCCCCCGCCCCCTCACCCTCCGCCCCCCGCCGCCGCCTCCGTGTATCTGCTGGTGTTTTCCCTCTGTGTGGGTTGCATTTTACATGCATTCGTGCCTGGAATTTGATAAGGATGTGTAACTCCTTTTATTAGTCATCTTTATTTTAAAATTAAGCCAATGGATCAGTCAGATTGAATATTTTATTAACTTTTAAATTATTCATCATTATGTGTTGCTCTAAAAAATTCAATAACATGCATAGAGTTGCAGCAAGCACGTGATACCTTATGCAATATGTCCCTTCGCCTGCAGTTTGAGCTTGAAGTCTTTAAGAAAATGGCACTGTCTAAAAATGTCTAGACTGGCCCAAGTGCTCAGAATCCTTGGCATTTGTATTTGCAGCTTTTAATCAATGGCGACTTTCTAGTCAGTTTTACGTAATAATAAAAAAAATGTTTAAACAATCTCATGCAGCAAGCACTAGGTCTGTGATTTAGTATGGAAATAAGGGTGCTGAATTTACAGGTTTCCATGTTGTTATATTTTCTTGTCTTCATTGCCAAATTTATATGACCATTAACTTTCTACTTTAGAAATGCATGCTACCTTTAGATTCAAGGTGAAACATTTAAATTAATTTCGGAAGTTAAACAGAATGGAATAGCTAAGTGCAAATGCAGCGCCCAGCTGGGAGAGTTTGACTCTGATATGCAATCTTGATTATGCCTAGGCTGCCCAGGGTTTTCCTCTGGACCTGAAAAAGGGTTTTCTGATTATTTCTGAAATATGAATTATTTCCTTACGATGAAAGTGCATTTTATTTTACATTTTTATGGCCTGGGAAAACAATTATAATAAAAAAAAAACTAACAAAGAAAAACCAGTGATTTACTCTGAACTATGGAGTTAAAGTTGCAAAGATCTTCAGGGCAAGGCAATGTATTGGGCCTCTGAACTGTTCCTTAAATTAGATCTCTGGTATTTTTACCAAATACATTAAGATTTATGTTCACGTAAAACATGCCTTCAGGGTCTAGCGTATTTTAATAGAATACTTAATAAATTTTACTTTTCTTTCTAGATATCTAAGAAATTTTCTCACAAAGTTATAGGACTATAAAAGAGCAGTACACGCCTCGCACAAAATAACATTATTCAACACCATTACAAAATTTGCCGTTTTAAATGCCTAAATTAAAACTCCAAACTCTTAATTTTCTTGATGTTAACTAAGATACAGTTTTTAATTAGGCAGTTTAAGGTGGTTTATCTTTGAGGAGCTGTGAATAATGGAAGAGATTATATATGTTACCATTTGTGCACAATGTTTTATAAACCTCCCTCAGTTGAGTTTCCTAGAGCCAGGGGAAGTAATTCTGTTGTTTATTGCAGACACTTGCAAGTGCAATAGCTTTGTGTATGATTGATGAGATAGTAGTCGTTTTATTATATCTTTGCCAAAAACTGGGGCAGTCTGCAGAACTCAATTGGAGCTAGAAGCAAACCCATAATAAAAGAACTGAAAAAAATAACAAATATGTAATTAGTAGTATGGCTTATATGATACATAATTGTTTTACTCTTTTTATTGGCTAAGCAGCTTGGAAACTGACCTTATTGTGGAAAAAAAGTAAAAAAAAAAAAAAAGCAAGTTATTGTTTTCTAGTTTTTGTCTGTGATTCAGGAAGATGCTATGAAAATTCAGTTTTGCTTTTCTGCTAGTCCGTGTCGTGTTTATAATTTTTGGGGGGATGTTAAGCTCAGCAGGTATGAATTTCTGCGCAGAGTCAAATCCTGCCGATGTGAAACGGAGGAATTACCTTAAAAGTTTTTCATGGTTTCCAATGAAAAAATGCTAGCAGTCAGCTACTTCAGATACTAAAGCTGAAAGGATTGCTAAACAGTTGCAGAAATTACCTCTAAATGTCTTTGATTGGAGAAATTTGTTGAAAGGAAAAAGAGAATCCGCTGTGCCCTGGCCAGCAGGTGTCAGGGTAATCAATGGAGAACTTTCGAAAGGAAGGATAGAAAAAAAAATAAAAAGAAAGTAAGTAGTAAACGCTAACCTGCGAATACATAGAATGTGACTCACAGTTTTCTATGAAACCAATGTTTTTGGTTTCCGGGGCATCCCTTAGAAATGGAGGTAGAGCACATTGCAGGGTCCTACTGCTTGCACCCTAGAACTTGAACCTAGAAAGAGAAGGACTCTTAAGCCACCCAAACAAGTGTGCTCTCGGGTTGAATGTTACCCTGCAGGGATCCCCCTAGGGGCCTTCCCAGGACATGCACCTAGCGCTACTACCAGGTGTTTTGCTTGAAGCACTCTCAGGAAGCTTATGCTCAGAAGCTGCACACGGTCTCCAAGTTTTGTACTATCAGTTGGGTTCCATTGATTCACATGGATGAACACATTTGCACACATTTGTAGTAGTAGAAAGAGATGAGTGCTTCTGGGCTCCCTTTTCTATTGTCATCGGAAAGTGTGTTTCCTGGAGCTTGCAAATGTGTAAATGTGGGAAGTCATGTGGCCAAAATAAGTGACACGATAAAGTGTTGCCATTGTCCTTTTCTCTTTCTCTCTCTCTCTTGTCTCTCTCTCTCTCTCTATATATATATATAAATATTTATATATATTTACATATATATATACATGTTTTTTATGGTGGTGTCAATATATGCCCATAGCATGAAATTCTTTGAGTATTATTGAAGATTCTCTCTAGCATCTCCTAATAGAGCCCTTAAAGCTGTGTTACAGATTTCCCACTATATCCTTGCTACTCTGAGCTCTCCGCGCCCTTTGTAAGGTCACCTCCAAGTCAAGCCTCCTCTTTGTAGGGGCTCCCTTGCTACATTACCCTCCTCCTAAAGAATCAAAACCCCTCTCTCCCCTGTCTCCCTCCCTGTCTCACCCCTCCATCTCCATGTTGGAGAGTAGCCAGTTCTTAAAGTCAACCCTGATATGGGAATGACATTGTGACATTATGCACATGTTGAAAATATACAAAATATTGTGAAATATACTCTTTGAGAGGCAAAAGCATGAAGACAATGCAAAGCCTTTGAAAAATTCTGAGGTTTATGCCATAGGAGAAAGTAACTAGAGCTCTGAATTAAGGAGCATCTCAGGGGTTTGCACTTCAGTTGAATCCTGCCTAAAGCCACCCCCAAGGCCCTGACTTGCCTCCATCCTACTGTGAAGAAGTTATGTACCTCCCAGCTTCAACCTCCCGACACTGCACGTAACTCGTAACTCGACATCTGAAGAATCAGAAAGCCCGGACAAACTCCAATACGTGTCCGTGTAAGCCTTCCATTATGTATTGGAAAAATTATTTACTGTTGAAACACCTGGGCTCTCTACACACCAGTTGTAGGAAAGAGTAGGTGTGTGAGGTAGTGGCCTTAATTAGAATAGTAAAGTATTCTGGTAGACAGATGTAGCTAGAGAAATATGTGTCAAGGTGCCGACAGTGCACAGTTAAGCAACAGGGGACACTTAGTTTGGAGGGGGGATTGGCAGGGGTAGAGGCCAGGTAGTGCCACTTGAAAGATGATTAGAATAATGCCACTCCTGGCTTGACACTCTCAAGAAAGACTTACTAGACCCGGGGAGATAGCTCAGTGGCTCAGTGGCTTGAGTGTCTGCGTGGTGAGCATAAGGTCCTGACTTCAATCCCTGGTATACACACACACACACACACAC
>NDGN011474981.1:0-11263 GCA_002564285.1 Tympanoctomys barrerae
ATATATATATATATATATATATAATTATTTCACATTGTTAAAAACTCTTGTCAGTCTCAAATGTCTGAATTTTAGAGATTCAGATGGGTTTCTGCCCAGTGATTTAATAATACTGTATTAATAAAAAGACATTTACTGTCTACTCATTTTTTTTTTTAGTAACTATCTGTTTAGATCTCTTGTTTATTTTGAAAGCGAACTGTTGCTTCCTTTTTTTCTTTGATACTTGGGATTGAGCTCAGGACATTGCTCTTGCCAGGCAGGCCCTTACGCTGCTGAGCTATCTGTCCGGCCCTGTTTCCTTCTTGGGCTGTAAACCTTTTATAGTGTGGATCTAGTTATCTGTGTCACCCATGTTGCTGCTGAGCGTGACCTGTCCTTTTGCTAGTGATGTCTTTCAAATAACAAAAGCTCTTTGAAGCATTAATTCATCACCTTCTTCACTTACTTGTCACACTTCCTTGGTGGTTTTTATTTGTTTCTGTTTAAGCATCTTTATAGTTTTGCCTTTGGATTTAATATGACTCACAAAAATGAATTTTTGTTTATGGTACAAAGTAGGTGAAGGTTCCTTTTTCCTTATGGATATCCAGTTATTCCAGTGTCATTCACTGTGAATGAAGCCTTTATCTGTTGTGCTGCCAAGAAACTAAGGTTGAAAAATTAATGAAAAGCTTTAAAATGTAGTTTTGGACTCTCCATCCACTGGCCTCTACGCAGTTCACCTCTGCCCCGCCCACTCCCTGGGACAGTCTTACTGTGTGTCCCAGGCTGGTCTTGAAATGCTAAGATGAACCTTGCCTCAGCCCCTAGAGCTGCTAGGACTGCAGGTATCTGTCCCTGCACCCAGCTCCCACCTTCCTGGGTTACTGTAGCTCTACTGTAAGTTTTAAGAGAAATGTCTAGGTTCCTCTCTGCTGTTTTTCCTTTTTAATATTGACTTGGCTATTTTGCATCCACTTACTTTTACCATGATTTTCTCAGTTTTTACTAAGTGGGATTGCATTGAATGTACACACTGGATTAGGGAAAATGGGTGCCTTAATGACTTTTATAGCAATATATTTCATTTATTGAGGCCTGCTTAACTGATCTCGCCAGCATTTGTAACATTAAGTATGCATCATGCAGACCTTGGGCTGGACGTGTCCCAACACAATCTGCACATGTTGACGTCATCCGACGTGCGCTTTGTGGCCTGTCATTTCCTAGTTTGCCAACAGCACAGCAACTGCAATGAGCTTTCTGTGTATCCTGAAATCCTGCTGAATTTCCTTTTATTTTTCTTTTTTTAAGAGAATACAAATAGTAATAAAAAACCAGAAATGATGCGTAATTTCACTAAATAAATTAATATGAATGCAACAGCATTTGTTGTAGTGCATAGTGTTGTCTTCAAATCAGTTGTTCAGATTACCACATATATCATGCAAAATTAGAAAAAGAAAAAAAGTTATAAGAAATTAAGAGAGAAAAAGGAAAAAGTAAAAAATGAAGAGAAAAAAGGTTCAGCATTATCTGTTGCTTTCTATAGCGCAGCAGAAATCCCAAGTGCAATTATCCACGCCGTCCTGCTTGCGTACGTAGACGTATCTCTTTTCCTACTCCCTCTCCTGTCCTTCTCCTCATCTCAGTAATTCCTTCCTTTTGAGCAGGTTCATTCCCTCTTTGTGGTATCTACTGTACCCTTCAGATTTTATTTACTCTTTCAGATTCTTACCCTAAGGAGACAATACAATGTTTGCACATGCGGGTCTCATTTATTTCACTTAAGTGTATGGTCTCTGGTTGCATCCATTTACTGAGAAAACTCTCACATTTATCCTTTCTTATAGCTGAATCATACTGAATTGTATAAAGATGCCACATTTTCCTTATCCATTTCCCAGTTGATAGGTATTTGAGTTGCTTCCAAGATTTAGCTGTGACAAATTGTGCTGCTATAAATACGGGTGCATGTATATTGCTGTGCTATGATGTTTTCAGTTCTTCTGGAAAAATACCCAGGAGGAGAATAGCTAGCTTCACTGGAATTGCCAATCCCAGCCTCATGAGGAATCCTACACTGATTTCCACAGTGGTTGCACCAGCCTTCACTCCCACCAGCAGTGGCGAAGGCTCCCTTCTCCCCACAGCCCCTCCAGTATTTGTTACTGGTTGTCTTCTCGATGACAGTCATGCTTTCTGGGGTGAGACAGAATCTCAGCATTGTCGATTGCGTTTCCCAAATGACCAATGATGCTGAACTTTTTTTCACATATTTATTTGTATTGCTTCATCTGAGAAGTGTGTATTCATCTCAGATGCCCATTTTTGGATTGGGTCTCTGAATTTTGAGGGCCTGATTTTCTTTTAATTCTTTATATGTTCTAGATAGCAGGTCTTTGTGAGGGGGCAGTTAACTGTAGTTTTTTCCCAGTTCATGGGTTCTCGTTTCACTCTGTTGGTGAGTTATCCAGGGGTCATGGGTCCACTGGGATTCCTGCTTGTGTAGCGATATACTTCCCTCACAAGCAAGCGTGGGCTTGCCTGACTTCCTTTTATTCTCTTGCTGCAGTCCTCCCTTCCTGCAGGACCAGCGTGAAGAGGTGCCAGAGGTTCTCCTGCAGGCCTGCTCCGTGGTGGGCGACCTTCAGCGGGGACCTTCAGTGGGGACCTTCAGCGGGGACCACGCATGACTTCAGCTGCCGTTTCTCATGACCGTTTGAATGGCGCTTTCACAACTGGTTGTGTAGTTGGTCTGCTTGCTGTCGTTCTGAGGGTTGGGGTGGCAGTGGCTTCTGATTTTCTGAAACTTAAGCATCAGACCCTGTACAGTGATGTTGTTGGAGCTCGCTTCGAACACCGCATAGCTTACCTGTCTACAGAAAGCCATCAGCAGAGATGAAAAGAAAAAGATCTCTATCGTCAGAACATGTTTCTAATGTGCTCTTCCTTAATCCATTGATTTTACGTAGTCTGTACTCAATTATCGTCAATATGCTCAACAAACTCATTTCTTCTCATGTTCAGTCCACTGTTGTTTGTAACATTTCTCTCATGATAGTCATAAATTTCCTTCTAATCTAAAAGTCAAATGCTGTCCTCAAAATCTCCCATGCACTCTTGCAACATTCGGCTCTTTTGGGCGTGTCTTCGCTTCATCTTTGTCCCTGCCATACTTTCTAACTGCTACTTCTCTTTTATAAGACTGATACCCCTTTTTCAATCCTCACATGTAAGTGTGCCCCACAATGCTAGCTGCAACTATCTTCTCTGCATGTAGCACTTTCGTATTTATTTATTTGTTTATTTATTTATTTAATCTGTTGAGGCAGGGTTTCACTGTGCAGTTCAGGCTGGTCTTGATTTCACTTTGCAACCCAGTCTTGCTTAAACTATCAGTGATCCTCCTGCCTCAGCCTCCCTGAGCAGCCTGAATTTGGGCTGGCCAAATAGCTCAGTGGCTTAAAACGCCTGCAAGCAGGTACAGGGACTGGGGATTTGATCCCCAGGGGTGCACTGAGATAACAATTGAGACTGGGTGTGGTGGTGCATGCCTGTAATCCCAGCTCTTGGGGGGGGCTGTAAACAGGCAAAGCAGTACAAGTCCGATCTAGTAATGAGACCCTGAACACCCTATAGACCCTTCCCTAAAATACAGACACACACACAAAAAGAATAAAACCTCTGGCTTCACTGGTGTACTTCTGTGAAGGCCAACAATTCATGCCTCCTATCTTTTATATTCTGCTGAACTGAAGACACCAATACATAAAGCATGCTCACAAGATACTATGAGAACAATGAAAAGCCAACCTGAGCGCAAGAGACGCCCTCAACACTCTTGCAGGTCTCTGTGCTTCTTCAGCTGCTTCTGTCAGCGCCATCCTTGCCATTCCTGGTGCAGCCCCGAGTCCCTGTCTCCTCAGCGCTAGGGAGCTGCCACTCCAGGCCGCTGCTAAGTTTGTGGCATCTCTAGCAGCATCCTTTCCTGCCCTTCCCCACAACTTCCTTCATTCCCCACAGGCTTGGCTGTGCTCCATCTGTGGTAAGCCCTGCGGCCAGAGTCGCCCTATCCCAACCGCAGTCATTCCTAAACATGAGCTCAACTGCAGCACGTCCCAAGAGGGCTTTCCTGTTCACCCTCTTGCTGCTGCTGCCTAATGGAGATATTTCTTGTCAACATTGCTAACTCTGTCTTCCTACCTATATCCATTTTTATTGTAGCCATTTAAGGAAATTCAGTGTGGATGTGTGCATTTCGCATTAGTCATTGAATGTAATTAAAGGACAATTGTCATTCGTAGAAACTAAATGAGTTTTGATTAGATAACAAATCAACTTATGAACAACTCTTTGAAACTTGTTTCCAGAAAACACTTGATTTTATAGACTGGCAGCTTCATTTGACTTGTGCGTGGGTGCCACGTGCTTCTCATAAAGCAGTCAACTGGGAGAAACGCATATGACTTTGTTTCGCCGATTTCCTGGTGAAGGAAAAACACAGTGAGAAAGTTCATGAATATTGTTGAGCTTCAGAAAGAAGTTCTGTGTATAGCGAGGTCTCATCATTTGAAAGTAAATGTGCACACACACACACACACACACAGATAATAATGTAGTTAAGGAGAACATAGAAAAACCTTTACATTTTTTCCTCTCGAGTTGGGTGCCAGGTACGTATGTATATTTGTGTCTTCACACAGAAAGGCTGAGAGGCGTAGAGCTCGGCGGCGACGTGGGCCGCCGGATGGCTCTGTGCTCCTTCCAGGAGAGCTGGGCTCAGCTGTGCTGACTGTGCGTTTCAGCGGAGTGTGACCTCCTGCTGCCGGCCCAGGTTGGACTCTGTGATATGTGGGTCTGCCCAGCCCACGGCTGTAACCACATGAAAAGACAAAGAGGGGGGATGAGAACGAGGGGGGCTACTTAGAAAATGTGTTTTGACACCTGGAATCGTTGGCTCTCGCGGAAGTGCAAACATGGGAAAAATCACAAGAAAGAGAGCCTGGAAATACTGAAGAACCTGCCGGCAGCGCAAGCAGGTGTGCGGTGTGTGCTAATGCTAGTGTGACACCAAGCTGGCACGTAGGCCTCTGTCTGCACGAGACAAAGCACTTAGGGCAAGTTTGCTTTTTCTTTTTTTTAAATTTTATTGAGAAACAGAGTAATGGGATGGTTTCAAAGCCGGTCATTAGGACAGCTTCAATAATTAAGACATTATGTATTGTTGTGTTCAAGGGTTATCCAGAGTACAAGATGCAGACAGGATACCTGTCCACAAACATCATTAGTACAAACCTTTCTTCTCATTGAATTAAGAGCAAGTAGCTGTATATCTATCCTAACAATTTTGTATATACAGATACAAAATTGTCCTTCATTTGTATCCCCATTTTTTGTTTAGTTTTGTTAGAGATGGGTATTTCATTGCCATTTAAATATAGTAGGTGTGAGAATTCAGCAAAATAATCCAATATAATCCAGTAGTCCATAATAGTAGTGCCCATCACCTGAGGAACGGATGAAAAAGATGTGGTATTTTTATACAATGGAGTATTACTCAGCTATAAAGAATGATAAACCCGAAGCCTTTATATTTAAGTGGATGCCACTTGAAGATATACTCATAAGTTAAATAAACCAGACCCACATATGTAAATATTGTATAGTCTCCTTAGTGTAAGAACTCAAAAGAAGAAATACAAATAGGTATAACACAATTAGAAGGAAAGCGAGAACTTGAGGATGACAACTTTTAAGACCCAGTACGCGTACGATGTGAAGCCCCTGGCGCAGCTCACGCACAGCAGGGCACTTGCCTAGCACGTGTACAGCCTGCTTCAATCTTTAGTAATGCAGAGAAAATTAATAAAATAAAATAATGAAGTATTAATGTCTTCTTCAAAGCAGGCACTAGAACTTTGGGGGTCCACCAAAGTTGGGAAGGCTCAGGGTGCGTTGCACTTGGGCAGGCTCTGGGCATGCCGGCTGACGCCCTTCCTCAGCCTCCGCCTCAGTATCGGGGTTGCCTAGAGCCACCATGATGTGTGCTCCTGCCACCTGCAAGTGCAAAGGGCCACAACAGATAATCCCTCATGGCTTTTCCGGCTCTCACACAGCTGTGCGACAGCCTAGGCTTTGACATTGGCCTTTATGTAAGAGATACCGAACTAAGAGTGGAAACTGGGAATTACTGGGAGCAGGAACTTTAACTTTCTGCATTTTGAAGTAAATAGAAGATGAAAGAAATTTAAAGATAAGGCCGTGAAGCTGGGTGTAGTGGAGGATGCGCATAATCCCAGCATTCTGGAAGGCTGAGGTAGGAGGACAGCTGGTATGAGTTTTGTCTGGGCAGCTCGCTGGGGCCACAACCACCTCCAGAGCAGTGTGTCCCGTGACTCCTCGGGGCTCTGCCCAAGCCCTGTGTGCCTGTGCATTGCCCACCTGTCCTGCTCCCTTGGGGCTCATGCTCCACTGCCCTGCTGTGGACAGGCCCAGGCTTCTGACCGACTTTTCTCAATGATGTCTAGCACAGTTTGATAAACGGTATGCAGCAGTTGAGCTTTCATGGTGCTCTGCTGCTTTATGATCTTTCCTCTACATGAACTTGGGAAAAATCCCAAGAGTTAGATTGGAAGAACCAGAAGCTTCGCTACTGTCTTTTATTTTAGACTCCTTTATTCAAATTAGACAAGCTTGCGATTGTTCAAAATGTTACCTGACATGCTCCCCAGGTACACCTCTCTACCTTGGAATCCAGCCAGGTGCCTCAGGAGCCCCACACCCCATTTTAACTGGATTCTGAGTGACTTCACAAATACCCTAAAATGCATGTGGCAATTAACATCTCATCTCTCCCTATCAGCTAAATCTCTCTACAGTATGAGTTAACATTGAGAAAGTAAGTAGGTAAAAGTGCTAACACTGAATCTATCAGTATTAAAAAGCATTTGACTTACAAATCAGTGATCAGAGATAAGGTATTTTGTGTAACAAACACTGATCATTTTTCCAATCTGACTTTCTAGGACAAGATACACTACAGAACAAAACTTCTATTTAAGTGTGGTCATTAGAAGATTTTTATTTCCCTTCTGGAAATGATGTAGATTTGTAGAGATGCTGTGTGTTCCAGTGCCAAGGATTTCTTTGATTTATACAGGAGCTTTGGTGTGATGAGAGGACAAAGGCTCCAAGCTGCAAGCATTACATGCCCATTTCATATTCTCTAATTTTATTAAATGAACT
This sequence comes from Tympanoctomys barrerae, assembly GCA_002564285.1. Taxonomy (NCBI): domain Eukaryota; kingdom Metazoa; phylum Chordata; class Mammalia; order Rodentia; family Octodontidae; genus Tympanoctomys; species Tympanoctomys barrerae. The sequence goes on from NDGN011474981.1 coordinate 7,231, forward strand.
TGATGTGCAAACAACTAGTGAAGAGGGTGATATAGGATTAAAAAATAAAGCCTTCTTGCTCTGAGATGGAATCTCTATTATATTGTTAGTCAATGAAAGAACCCTCACTGTTGGCATGGCTCTTACTTTCTCAATATACATTCATATTCCTCAAATTGAAAATGTTCTTTATTTGCAGAGTACCAAGCTCTTGATATATGTTAGAATTCCCTTACGTAGGCTTTCATGAGAATAAAAATGTTTCATAAGTATGACGTCATTGGGCCTTTGTCAGTAGATATAATAAATCTGCTCATCATTACTGTGTTTCCTCGTTCTGTGAGCATGACCCTCCTCTAGGGTGCAGTGGTCATTGCCGCTCGCTTGAGTCCTTGAGCACTTACTGTGTGGCCTGCTCTAAAGTTGCCAACTAGATAATTTAATCTTTGTTGTGAGAAGTTACCCAGATAGCCTGGAGGAGATGCAGCATGTCTTCTGTAAAGCGACAAATGGCAGAACCCTTGAATACAATGGAAACATTTTATTCTTTTAAAAGTATAGCTGCACGGGTGCCAGGTAAAGCCAAGCACTTTGCATGTTTTTCCTAATCCTTAATTAAGCCGTTTCATCCCCACATCACCATTTTCTAGGCGAGCGAACAGAAGCTCAGCAACTCCGAGGCTGTCTGGTGTCACCTTGCTTCTAAGTAGCACACTAAGTAGTGCTAGTAGTACACTTAGGCAAAGGCAGCACCTGGAATACATGATTAGTGCATGTGATGTCACTATTGCCCTTGAACTTGACCTCACTTGTGGACTGTGGATAACTCAGTGGCCTAAGAGCCTGCGTGCGAAGTGCAGAGTCCTGAGTTCGGTCCCCAGTACTGCCTTGCGTGCCAGCCTCGAAACCAGGCGTGGTGGCGCATGCCTGTAATCCCTGCACTGGGGAGGCTGAAACAGGGGGATCAGTACGAGGCCAGACTTGTCGCCAGACCCTGTATCAAAACAAAAACAATAAGAATAAAAACTTGACCTCTTTGCTTAGGGAGTCTTAAGAGTTTAGGCTCATAATTACAGAAACATAAGCCGGGTGCCTTCCATCTTCCTTAAAGTCCCAGCCGACGGCTCCTGTGTGCACAGACCTCTCTGGTCCACAAAGTGAATGCTGGGTCCAGTAATGCAAACTGGAGTCGACTTTCCCAGGTCTCGCCTTTGAAGAACAAACAGAAATTGCTTTAAAACTAATACTCTACTCAGGAAGTTAAAGTGTCCTGGCTCCTACAAGGCCAATAAAATATCAGACCCCCCAAATCTGGATGTAGTTCTGATGGGTCGAATCCACAAGCAACGATTATTTACTACTATGATTATTTACTACCATGATTGCTTCCACAGTCCTGGAGGATTCCTGTATCTGAGGTTGTCTTAATCACTTTGCTTACCATGGAGAAAAGACCTGGAAGTGCAGCTTAAGGAGGAGAGGTTTACTTTGACCTAGTTTGAGAAGTTTCCGTTTATGTTAGGCAAGCCCAAACACAGAAGCAGACCTGTCCGGCGAAAGGCAAGCCGCTCGCCTCACAGTGGTCAGGAAATGGCAGGGACAGCAGGAGCGGGAAGTACCTCCCCCAGGGTCCCTCATTTGGGCCGGGTGCCAGATTCCACAGCACACGCAGCTGCTGAGCTAAGCAACGGGCCCTTGCACCAGGAGCGCAGGGCCGCACGGCTCAGTCACTGTCCGCAGGCCTGGTCTGTGCACATAAGGCCTCCACGGGGGCATTCTGAATCTGAACCATAACCGACCTGCAGCTCTGCGAATAAAGTCGCAAGAATGGGTCCTCCCTGTCCTTCAGCCCCCATATCCTGTGAGTAGCGCGGGCTGGAGTTTTTTTTTTTTTTTCCCAAGTCCTTCTGCGGTAGGTTTCCTTTCTCCTGCTGTGGCTGCCATTTCAGTCCAAGCCAGGATCTGCCATTTGTCCATCTGTTCTCATTATACATCTCAGATCAACTTCAAGTGGAGTCTAAGTTGTTCATGATTTTGCTTTCAGCCATCCAGCTGGTGGTTCCTACGATAGAATTTTGACTGTTCATCACGTTCTGCAAAGTCTTGAGAAATCCTTGTCTCAGCACCTTGCCTTGTGCTCACAGACACAGGATCCAGCTGAGAATTCTCTATTTCTCAAGCATGACTAGGTCCCTCTTGATCTCTAGGCATGTTCTTCCTTCTGAAAATTTCTTCATAGCTCTGCTCAGGTTTTTCTCATTGGACAAGGTTTGAAATTCCTATTCTCCCTGCTAGAGCACCATATGACTTGGAAGTTGTGTGTCCTAGGTCATACCTTCCTGCTGCAGTGTCAGCCCCAGGAGAGCAGGGCTTGGCCTCGTCCATGAGTCCACGTTTGAGTCTAGAGGGAGGCCTGGAACATGCAGGGCATCCTTCTGTACTTGATGAACAGAAGGAATGACGTAGAAGGCAATCCAGTGACATCACAGGGCGAAGGGCAGCCAAGAGCATGAAAAAGAAAGTTCAAGCGCAGCATGAATTCAAGTATGTTAAAAATCAAAAGATTTTTGAACCTTGACTTTTTACATTTTGAATTTGATGAGCAGTTTGCAGTAATGTAGGAAACAGAAGCTGAACAATGGTAGAAAAATATGATTTAAACAATGAAACAAAGCTCCAAAACCCACTTTTTCAAGAAATGTGACAAGAAAAAGATAATCAGTAAGACTAAAAAGGTGAATGCCACGAAGAGGTCTGTGTCTTTTCTTTCTAAATGGAGACCTGCGGCATTCACCTTTTTTATTTTAGGCAACCATTCTACAATTTTGTCAATCTGTAGTGTTCTATTTTTAATTGCTTTTGAGTATACTCTTCTAGTTTATTGCAGTTTTTGGTTTTTGAAATACTAAAGATTGAACCCAGGGCATTCTACCTTCAAACTATAGCCACAGCCTCCCCGCTTTAGTATTGTTCTGCTTTGGGGCATGGTCTTGCTAAATCACTAAATTGTGTCAGTAGGGCTTGAGCTTGGGTCCCACCTACCTCAGCCTCCCACAGTGCGAGGACTACAGGGGTGAGGCTCGTGGCTTGCTCGTAGTTGTGTTTTGAGATAACATCCCGAGAAAATAATGACAGCGTAGAGAAGAAAAAATGTTTAAATACCCATCCTAAAGGTTAAAAAAATAAAGCTATGTCTTGAACGATTCATAAACCACCAGCCACTGAGAAGGAGAATTTATTTCTTGATTGATTTTTAATATGAATTTGTGGAACATATTTTGAGATATGTTCCACATATATAATCTTATAATAATATTATATGTTCCACATAAAATAATCTTAGTTTGTAAACTAAGTCTGATTGATCTAACTTGAAATGAATTTTGGGTGGTAAAAAACACATGAGCTCAGGTGTCAGATGAACAGGCTATATGTGCATACCGGCACTGTCATTTTCTAGCATTTCAAATGAGGTCAATAGATGTACTTGGGCATTTTGAGCTTTAGAGATAATAAAACCAGTGTCGTATGGATTCTAAGAGGAAATGTGTTCAGAGGTCCCAGGACTCTGGCAGGCATGCAGGAGGATGGCGCTGGCCAGGAGTTATTCACACTTTGCTTTTTATTTTCTAAAAGTAGGAAAGAGCTGGAAGACCCTCCAATTAGGATTTTTAGTTTTGTTAGTGAACTAAATTCAGCTAGTCGGTTCCAGTGACAAACAACTGACAATAAGTGTTTTGGGAACTACATGACTGTTTCCAAGCAGGACACCAGTGAAAGCCAAGGGCACGTACCCCAAAGGCTGATGCCCGCAGCTCAGCACAGCCTTGCCCAGGACGCTCTGCTGGCTTATCTGGGTATCATTTGCGTTTGGACCTGGGGATCTCTTCAGATCCCACACGATGTTCTGAGCACCAGGAGTTTTGGAAACAATATTAATTCTTACGATAACATTTCAATGTTACAGTGATTAATACTTTATTTGGTAGCAATCATTTTCATTGGATAGTTTCATCTAAAAGTCAGTTTCAGATCTGAAAAGATGTGCTTTGGG
>NDGN011474982.1:2719-15937 GCA_002564285.1 Tympanoctomys barrerae
GGATGGATGGATGGATGGATGGATGGATGGATGCATGGATGGATGGATGGATGGATGCATGGATGCATGGATGGATAGATGGATGGATAGATGGATGGATGGATGGATGGATGGATGGATGGTTGGATGGTGCATGGATGGATGGATGAATGGATGGATGGATGAATGGATGGATGGATGGATGGTGCATGGATGGATGGATGCATAGATGCATGGATCCATGGATGGATGCATGGATGGATGGATTGATGCACAGATGCATGGATGGATGGATGGATGGATGGATGGATGGATGCATTGACTGATGAATGGATGTGTGGATGATGCACAGATGCATGCATGGATGGATGCATGGGTGGATGGATGGATGGCGTATGCATAAATAGGTGATCTTCATCAAATGAGCAATACATGAGCTCTGGGAATAACTTAAAATATTTAATGTGAACTATTCAGGGATTCAGGTTTTTAAAACATGGTTTTGAAATTTATGCTAGATTCCGATCCAATTCCTTTATATTTCTTAGGGCTGACAAATTTATTGTAAATGAATAACTTAAATGATTATTGATATGCTACTACTTTTCAAAATTAGCAAATAGTGTCTTATATTCTGGCTGGAGTTTTATACCTAGAATTATCTCCTTTATCTCTGAAATAATTCTTTTTTAATCTATTAAAGTTTTTTTTTTTATTTTTAAGGAGACTACAAATTAGAATTAAAACAGAAAAAATTGCAAGTGATACAGACTATCACTTAACAAAGTATATGAATTTCACTTATTTGTTATAATGCATAGTTTTGGGCCAGCCAAATAGCTCAGTGGATTAAAGTGCCTGCACGCAGGCTCAGAGGCTGGGGGTTGGATTCCTGGGCCTGCCATGCTGGTCACCCCAGGGTGGTGTTAAATGGTAATTGAGACTGGGAGTGGTGGTGTGCCCTTGCACTCCCAGCTCTTAGGATGCTGTAAACAGGTGGATCACTATGAGTCAAATCTGGTAGTGAGACCTTGAACACCCTGTAACCCTTCCCTAAAAAAAAAAAATCCATAGTGTTGTCTTCTAACCAGTCATTCATATTAATAGATCTATACATGCAAAATTAGAAGAAAGAAAAAAGAAATGTATAAGAAATTAAAAAGAGAAAACATACAACCAATTGAAAAAAGGAGTCGAAATGCATTAAGGCAGTAACTGCTTCTTTCCATAGCCTTTTGAAGATTTTAAAGGAAAAATCTAGGACTCCAAGTAAATATTTTACATGAAGAAGATTTCATACACAGCCAAAACTTCATACAGGCAGCTGTGAAAGTGCTACGAGAGCGAGGAACTTCTTACACTAACTTTTGTGTTGCTGCTTTAGATTTTCAAACTTACAATAATTTTACCCATCCAAACATCATTAAATCCTCACTTTCCTATTCATCATTCTTTTATGCAATCCTGCAGCATTTTTTAAGAGCATTTTACTGATTCAGAATTGCAATTTCTCTATGGATATTATTGTTGTTGTTGTTATTATTTTTTACACTGGGAATTAAATTTAAGACCTTGCACTTGACACCAGGCCTTCTATGAATAAGTCTTTAAAACTCATATTCCAAATTTTATTCCTTAATTTTATTTTTATTGATTTCTTTTAAATGTACATATTAATGGGGTTCATTGTATTTCAAAATATGTACTTGTGTACATTGTGTGCTATTTTACCATCTGTTTTTAGTAATTATTATGTTGTGAATACAAACTATTCTGATATTTTATTTCTCTGATTTTGAATACAGGTTTATAGATCCTTAGCATAATTTTATAATTGAGAAGATTGGTGCTTTTCTTACTGTTTGCATCAGAACTGTCATTGTTACTCAGAATTTTTTTTAATATCCATGTTTATTTTTCTGGTTTCAGCCTTATGTTTAGATGTAAGTTTACTTTAATTCATCTTGCATGAATCATTTTAAAATCAGTTCTAGTGGGGCTGGGGAGATGGCTCAATGGAATAAACACTTCCCTGGCAAGCGCAAGGGCCTGAGTTCAATCCCTGGTTCCGCAAAAAAAAAAAAAAAAAAAAAATCTGTTGTAGGAAAAATTTTCATTTATTTCATCAATGTTATCTCTTCATTTTAAGTTTTCTGTAAATCTATTAAATATTTATCAACCAGACAATGTCCCCTTAATTCTTACCATTGACAGACTGACATATATTATTTCCTAGAATTTTTTTTGCAATTAAATGATGCTATCTATGTCAACGTCCAATTTTGCTGATTACACCTAACAATTCAAATTCCAAAGAAGTTGCTGTTGTCTCAATTTGCATTCTTATTTTAGACTATTACACGCCTCTTTTGGACTGTGAACTCTGACTTGAGTGTGTTTTGTTCTCTGTGACGCTAACACAGACCTTTTACTGCCGCTGTGGTGCCATCGTGTTGGTAAGTGAAATCTCGATGAGAGATGAATGCCTTTCTTGCAAGACTGGAATGGTTCTCATGATTTTTTTTTGTTTGTATTTTTGGTTTTTGGCAGTACTGGGGAACGAACTCACGATCTTGCCCTTGCCAGGCAGGTGTTTACGCTGCTGAGCTGTATCCTCAGCCCCATAAAAATTGAACAGTTACAATGAAAGGCAGGCTTTTAAATGTAGGCTCCTCATAGTGTTCTGCATCTTTCTATTTGTGCACTTCCTATATAACTCTGCACCATGAGCTGAAACATCATGAAGTCCCGGCAGCCAAGCAGAGGCTGGTGTCATGCTATTGGACTTCCCAGCTTCCCAAGAGGGAGCCAAACTAAATCACTACTTCTTTAAAATCTTCCTGTCATAGGTCTTCTTGCAAAGCAACAAAATGAACCAGGACATGCACCATCAGTCATATGCATATATCTAAAACAAAATGCATCTATCTTTACATGTTTGTCAGCCTTTACCTCTGAGGCAACACTGCAACACATTTATACTACAGATATCACGACATGCACAAATGGAAGGTTGCATTTCAGAATGACTTTTCCTTTGCTTTATCATGTGCCTTGGACACTGCATCATTTGAGTTTGGGTTAATGTTTTATCCTAAGGGCTACCACTGAGGTAAACAGCACAAGAACACCCACTGAGCATTTGGAATATATATATATATATATATATATATACATATACATATAACTTCTACTTTGTGTTTACATTAAATTCAGAAGCTATTCTAAGGGTACAAATCCATGTAGAATTTGAATCACAAGTATGTCGCCAGGATGTACATTTTTGTCATGAAATGCTTATTGTTAGCCATAAGGGAATTTCAGCAGTTTTTTAAGCTCTCAACAAAAGTTGGCATCATCATCAAATTTTCTAATTTTTACTTAAATGGCTTCTGTCAGAGAAGTGTTTTCCATGTTGTAATTATTATCTGATGTAACACATTATTCTGGTGACTACATTTATAGAAGTTTTCAACAGACATTTTTCATATTTCTGAAAAGCAAAGTCTGAACTTCATATAAAAAACTATTGTGCATGTGTGTGTGTGTGTGTGTGTGTGCGCGTGCATATGTGAAAATTTTCTTGTAAATTGCATTTGACAATATAGAGGGCCTATTCCTGTTTTGCAAATATGTATCAAGAGTGCAGTTGGATTTACCATCGTTGGCCAGCAAGGGATTTCTTTTCATTTTCAACGGCAATTAGTCACCAATTAGATGAACTTACAAGGATTTTTGGTAGGGATGGAATGAGTGGAATTCCTGTCTCTTTAGTCCCATGATTATCAGACTTGGTGGCCTGAGTCCACGCTTAGATCTGTATATTTTGAAAGCTTTAGGCTTCCTTTTCTCCTTCTGTTGAGCACTTGATCTATCTAACAGCGAAGTTTTGCTGTCCCACTCTCTGGCCCTCTTCCCCACTTCTGTAGCTGTTTTGAGACAAGGTTTTCCTATATAATCTTGATTGGCTCGATGTCACTATGTTGGCCTTTCACTAAGGGTGATCCTCCTGAGCTCACTTTTAGTACCAGCTAGAACTTAAAACCTTATACAAGAAATTCTTCCCTCTGACCATGTGCCTTCACCTCCATACAAAAACCCAGCAGCGAGGTTCTGTTCCTCTCTTTGCACAGTTTGGAAGCATTTAGAAGTACGTCCTTGCTCTGTGTAGAAAGTCTCATTAGGTGAAGCACATGTCTTTGCAAATCATCTTGGTGTATAGTGTGTCACAACTAAATGAAATTTAAGATGCAAGGCTGGAGTCTCTGTGTGGTCGCTATAAACTAGAATATTTATTTCACAAAATGTTGCTTATGAAATGTGAATCTTGCCATAATTTATTGAGTATATTCAATTTATTATCAGTCCCACTATTTTTAACAAAAAATAAAAAAGCGACTGCTTACAGATAAATTGAAAGAAAAAGTGAAAGAACTTCTTGACTATTGTGAGTAAGGAAGAACTTATTCAAGGATAGCGAAATTAAGTGGTATATGAGTATAATTCAAAATTTATGTGCCTTTATTCAGATTTATTTTATTTCAGAAAGATAAAAAACTTTTCTTATTCTTGATATAGATAGCACAAAGTAGATGAGAATCAGAATGAGGCTAATAAAAATAAAATGTGATAAAGTTATTCTCCATTCAAATATGAACACATGCAGATTTCCCTTGTTTAATAATCTTGACACATACGTTAGGCGCTCCCAGGTTTGTTTCTCAATTATTACTTCTTTGTTAACTAAAAGACATAATACTACAGACTCTGAGTGCTGAGTGGTTTGTGGGCAAAGGGGTTGAAATGAATTGGCTTACGTGAATTTGGGGGCTAGCAAAACCAAAAGTTACACAGCAGGCAAGTACAGTGAACTAAGGAAGAGGCCGTGTTGTCAGCTACAGTCTGATTTATATTCATCAATTTGTGGGAAAGGCAGCAGTATCCCACAGAGCGAGTAAAATTTCCTCTTCAGAGAAAAAATCTTTGTTCTTATCACCTTCAACTGATTGGATGAGGGCCACATATATTATCAAAAGCAATATCTTAAAGTCAACTGATTATAAATATAATCATATCCAGGGCTGGCCAAATAGGACAGCAGATTGAAGTGCTGGCAAACAGGTGGAGGTGTCGGGGGTTCGATCCCTGGCCTGCCATGCTGGCTCCACCCCCGGGGCGTGCTGAGCCTGGGCTTGGTGGCACGCCTGTAATCCCAGCTCTTGGGAGGTTATAAACAGGTAGATCACTATGAGTCTGATCTAGTAATAAGAGCCTGAACACCCTGTAGGCCCTTCCATAAAATATATATATATATATAAAAAATCACACCCACAAAACAGCTTCACAGCAAAAACTATATCTATAATTAAAATGCAGTCCAGTTGACACATGACATTCGCACAAATGGAGTATGATTAAGTACTCTATAATAGTGAAATTGCACACATACCAGTGTGTAAGCAATTGCAGTTTAACTTGTTTGGAAAAGTAAGACAAGGTGATTGGCTTTTTATGTGCTCTTCTTTCTTGATAATAATGTCCATAGAATGGTCACTTAGAAGTAGTGAAAGTAACAACTGAGCTCACTGTTTCAAAGAGAGTACATGGAAGACGAAAACAAGTAGTCAAATACTTTGTCGCTAGAGGGAGCTGAATAAAATACAGCAAGGATGATAATTAGTGTTTACGAAACAGATGTGTTTGAGGAGCGTGAAAGAGAGAATAGAGTGTGTCGGAATGGTTACTTGTTATTTTTAAAATTTATTTGTAGTTTCACAAAGAAGAAAAATGCACAAATTCAAAGTGAGATAGTAGGAGAGTAGCAATAATTCATACATGGAGAAATGGTTACTTCACGTAGAAATACAGGGCAGGTGACCATCACAGTTGTGTGCTAATCCAGTTGGGAAAAGATTAAGATAAAGTGAGAAAGTCAGCAATTCAAATGCCAAATTTTGTTCTAAATTCAGGAATGGTTTCAAGATGAATAGTGAGATTAAGGAAAAGGAACTCATTTACATTGCATAAAAAAATAAAGATTTTAAATAGTTCCTCAGAAGTAAGCAAACCTCATGGTTCTATAAAATATGTTATAAATATTATCTTATGACAACCAGAGCTGTGACATCATAAATAAATTCCAAATTTTAACTGTGGCGAGTTGTTAAAGGTTATGGGATGGTGAAAGTTATTAATTAATGTTCCAACTGGACACACCCTACTCATCTTAGAGTGTCTTCTGTAAGGAGTTACCGTTTCTCCGCTCGCTGACCACCATGAACACTGAGTTCTTTACTTGAGTGTTGGAAGGGCCACAGAGCGGCCCATCTATGTGAAGTTTCACATGAATTTGGTGAGCTCTTCTCTTTGAGTAGGGCAGGATGTAGGACATCTTTTAGTCAAAAGACTATAGAAAAAGTGATGGGGTTTCTCTTCTATGTTAATATTATGCAAGATTGTAACTCATATTTTTTAAGATATCCCCCATTCTTACCTGGCCTTGAGAAGTTAAAAGGCCACACTGGGGTGGTCCACATGGCCCAGTGCAAGAAGCAAAATTCCACACTAAAAGACCTTACAAAAACCCAAGTGCTGCAATCACAAGAGTTTGGAATTTTAGTCCCCTGGCTGAGGCCCAGGTGACATGGAGGCCTTACTCAATGTGTCGGTTGAGACAGCAAGTGTGCATGCTTTCAGCTGCTATGTCTATCACTGGACAATAAATGCCATATCAGAATTCCAACATCCTGTGCTAGACATGCTTGACAGAAGAATATTTTTCACCTTAAATTATCCACTGAGGCATAGAGGAATGCTCACATAGTGTTGATTTGACCATTAAATATCATATATGCCTGAGAATGAAGATATTTTTGTATTTATATAACTGAAGTATATGAAGCATTCTAAATGCTTAGCCAACAAAGTAGCAGATGGGGATCTACTCAGAGACTGGCCCATAAGTCAACTCTGAAAGCCAAAAATAAACATATGTTTTAGTCATATATTAAAATGGCTTGCCTGCTCACTAAGATAATTCAAATCTAAACTGAAATCCGTTTCATTTACATATCAAGTAAAAATATAAGAATTCAGTGCTTGCAAGTTGAATCATTACAGGAGCAAGATTTTAAAAAAAGAGTATTTGTCTTCATGAATTCTTTGTTTTGTATGAAGGCCTCTGCTTTGACATTTATAGGACAGTTTAAAAATATAATCATGCATTTCTAAGTGTATTGAATCCTTATTTAGCAAGTAGATTATTATTTCTATAGCTATAATTCAGGCTATATGCAAAGAATAAGGCAAATACAAGTGATAGGGAAAGAAAAGAGTTGAAAGTTAAATTTTATGAATAGCTAAGCATAAGTATATTCATCCATTTTTTGGTTATGTTTATTAATGTGTTTTTAAAACTTAACTATTCACAACTTTAGCAGAGAGAATAAACAATAAAGAAATAAAATTTTTGAAGTGTCAGCTTGTCAGAATGTATTAACTGTATACTCAGTGTTTCTAAGATGGAGGAGAAGATACAACATTTGTTTAAGAATGAGAAACTGAAGGTGTGTCCAGAGGGCTGGGTATCTTGCAACAAGCATGTGATAACCACATGCAATGCCTGTCTCAAGAAAGAGAGGTCAAATTGTAATATTACAAGTGAATTAAGTTTTGTAGAAGAAAATCTACCATGCAATGGTGAAATTTGAGCAGAATTTGTAAAATAGATCTTAAATGGATAATTCTTGCTTTTGACAACCTACTATATAGTTGTATGTCCATTAGAGGCCTTTTTTTTTCCTTCAGAACTGGGGATTGAACTCAGGCCCTTCTGCTTGCCAGAGAAGCGCTTATTATACTGAGCCATCTCCCGGGCCAAGAGGCCATTTTGACACAGAAACTAGTCATGGAAAACTTAGCATGACTTAGGAAGTTTCTTCCACTATGTAGACCAAAGTGGAGGGGAGAACAAAATAAAATAAAATTTTCCATAAACAAATTCAACTAAGAATGGTGAAGATTAGGAGAAAGGGAATAGATTGTTAAGAACAGAATTCATTAGCTATCAGGAAGTGCAAATGCAAACTACAATCACAACCTATACTACCTGGAGTAGAAAGGCTACTCTCAAAAACATAATGTTGGTGAGGATGCAAAGAAATAGGAAGCCTTACACACTGAGTGGGAATATAAATTAGCACTGTAGCTATGGAAAGCAGTACGAAGTTTCCTTACAATACTAAAAATAGATTCACCATATGGACCAGTGATTCCATTTCTTGTAAAGGAAATGAAATCAGCATACAGAAAAAAGATGCCTGCATGCCTATGTTTGTAACTACACAATTCATAATAACCAAGATATGGAATGAGTTAAAATGGCCATCACCAGATGATTGCAGAAAATATGGTAAACATATACAATGACTATTCTGTAACTGTATATAAGAATAAAATCACACCATTTGTGGCAAGATTGATGGAACTAAGGCATATCGTGTTACATAAAGAAAATAAGCCAGACACAGAAAGTGTCCTGTATTCTCTCTCATGTGTGGAAAATAACAAAAAGGAAGAACTGCAAATAGAAAAGGAATTATTAGTGATATGGTTTAAATCTAAATTGGCCCCCAAGTCTCATATGTTCTGAAGGTGATAGGATCATGGGGTTAGAATAGGTGGCTTGCTTTGAGGGGGCAGGGTTTGATGGGAGGAGATGGGTCAGTGGAGGAAAGCCTAAAAGGGTTTATCTCCTTCCCTTAGTTTCTCCCTTCATGCTTTCTGCTCTATCTGCATCATGCCTTGAGTAGTTCTCCTCTTTTCCCTCTGTTGTAGGCAACTGAATTAGAGAGAAATATTATAGTCAGTCAGATGATGATGGGTCCTCAAAGGACCCAAAATGGAAGATAAGATACTTTACATCTGTGGGAGGGACAGGCCGTTCCCTGTGAGCCAGACCTCAAGATGAAAGATCAAACAACTATATTCACATATCTCCCTAGGGTTGGGCTTCAGATTCTAGGGGTTGACATTCTAAATAGGTATCAGTCTCCTTGAGAGGTTACTAACCCAAATCCCACCAAGAAAAGTCCCACTTCTATATTCATATCTACTTGCTTTGTGATTAGCCTCTCCACATGATCCAAATTTAATCAATTTTGCCTGAACAGTTATGTTTGTAATCTTATTGATTCACCATAGTTTTATCCCAACTCAAGCCCACCCTGTGGGTTCCCATGTTTCCCATGTTGGGCACTGCTCACCTTGTAGATAGGCTCTATAAAAACCTCTGAAGATGGCAGGTTGCCTAGCAACTCACGCATGTCACTTTCTGTTCCTGTCTTGGCCAGAAGCTTTCTTTCCCTCAACAAATGTATTTTGTTCTTAACCATTGCTGTTACTAAAATTTGTTCTTTGATTTTAGAAAACACAAACTCATCCCAGATTTCTTGTGTATTGGGAGTTTCTTTCCACTACTCCACCTCTTCCTTGGCTTTTCATCTTTGGAGTCAGCCAATCTGAAATGCAATGTGAATGGAAATAAGCCCTCTCCTCCATTAAGTTATTTGGAATTTTGTCCCAGCAATAAGGAATGGGACTAATATGACTTGATTTTGGTACAAAGAGTGTGATAATTGCTGTAGTGCTATCTGACCATGTGCTTCCAAAGATTTTCAAGTGATTCTCCGGAGAAATTTGGAAATCTTTGTGGATGCCAGCCAGAGAAGCAGCTTCTACCTTTTGTTCAATAAGACTTTGCCAGGATAGTGAAGTGAAAGTCAGACTAATCTAGTAGAGGAAACTTCAGGCAGCCCAATATTTAGGTAGTAGCATTGTTATTGTTGTGGGCTCTTAGTCAATTCTACTTTGAGATCAAGAGTATGCGGCACATCTGAGTAATTTTTAAAGTTTTAAATTTGGCCAGAAAAGAAGCTCAGGTAAAGTTTGGACTTAACAATGTTGGAGCTGAGGAGAGTTTGGTTGCTGAAAAGATTAGTACTTAAAAGATGTACTTTGGAGCATGACAGTAGGAAAAAAGGCTTGTGGGCATTTGAGGAATGAGTAAGACCTTGTTCTTCAATCTGTAAAAGCAAAAGAATTTGCTTTCAAAATGAAGTCTCCAGTTGCCTGCTGTAAAAGCACCACCTAAGGGATTATCCCAGGGCTTCAGTTCACCAGGCCCTGCCAGCCTGAACCTCACAAATCTGTAGCTGTGACATAAAACTGCTCCACACGGTGCCAGACCTTGGCATCATCTGTGTGATGCTGCATGTATAGACGCACAAGTTGTGTCATCACAGTAACTTAAGAACCGGGAGACCACGCTGCGTGCCCTTAAGACAGCAGCACGTGGAGCTGTGAAAACAAAGCTGAGAAAGCAGCCCGACTCCGGGAAGTCGGAGCAGCCCGGAAGCTGAACACTAACATCTGAGAAAAGCCACAGGAGTGAGAAGAGTGAACGCGAGAAAAGCCACAGGAGCTGCAACGGCCTGCAATGCCGTGACTAGCCGGGAGTCCCAAGACCTTTGTGGTTCGCATCTCAGAACTACAACTTGCTTGTCGTAGGGGATACAGAATGAAGTGGTTATTTGCCTTTTTTTAGTTAGAGGCTTGCTTTTTTTCTCTGCTGGTTTCTATCATACTACTTCTCTTTGTGCCTTTGTATATTGGCAGGGTTTTGTTTTCTTTTTTTTGTTTTCATACTGAAGCTCATAGCGAAGAGTTTGCATTGACGTCTCAGAAACTTTGGAATTAAAGTTTTCTGTAATTCTGTAACTTAAAATCTGGTGATGTTTAAAAATGTAATAATTGAATTCTGCATAGAGGTCGGGGCAAGAACCTTCTGGAGTGGACCTAAAAAGGTCCCCAGAGCCATTTTATGTTTGGAAGATAATTGGATTATGAGTGTAGCAGAGTAGGCTTGCTATTGGCAGGCAGATTAGGGTAGCGAGAAATTGAGCATGGAGAACTTGTAGCGTAGAGGACTTCATGTCCCTGCTTTGTTCCTCTACCTTGCTCTGTCTTTCTGTCCACCATGCCATGAGCTGCTCTCCTCTACCAGGGCCCCTGCCTTGTGATTGTTTCTCAGTGCCAGCTGACCCTTAATTGAAGTGCAAGCAAAAATAAACCTCTTCTTTAAGATATGGGTATTGTGAATGTTGTCCCATTAAGGGGAACATGCCTAAGGCAGTTAGGGGTAGGAAAAGTGATGGATTGGATATGGGCGACTGGGATAGTAAGAGAATAGAACAGAGGATGGGTGGAGAGGACTACTACTTGGTACATGCCTGTGCAGAAACAGCACAGTGGATCCTATTACATGGATGATGTGCCAATACTTATAATTTAAGCAAAAATTAGAAAATGGTTGCATCCAACTGAAGAAAGAGCTCTCAAGGGGAAAATGTGAGGAAGCTACTAAAGTGAAGCTCTTCTTGAGAAAGAAAAAGACTAGGTAAGTTATTGGATTAGAGGAAAAATGAACTAAAGCTAGATTCTAGCCTTAGATGAAAAGATACGTACTTTGGAAAGGAATTAAAAGACTGGAAAAAAATGTCCAGTGTGGCTGGACGGTAGAGAAGGGCATACAGTGACAACGTGCTTGCATAGAGTGATTTTAATCAGATTTTCCCAGAGGTAGTTCATACGGACCTAAGGAAGCCTTATCTTCAGTCAGGCTTCAGCAAGCAAACTTAATTTTCCTCTTTTGCCAACCCTACTTAAAATCCACCTCCTTATTTGAAAATTTGTACTTGTTTTGCAAAATAGGTTTTTTTTTTTCTTATCCTGAATTACAAGAAGAACAAATTGTGGCATGGAGAAAATCAGCAATTCTTCTAAGAAGTCCTGAAAGGGTTCAAACTAAAGGTTTGCCATAGAGCTCATGGGCTTATTTTGTCTTGGGCTTCAAAACTACAGTCGTTATCATAGCAAGATTTCTAGATGCAGAGAGCTTGCCTAATCAGCAAGACTGAGAAGGCCAATGGGAATAGTTAGCAAGCCTTCCAAGGAAGATCAATTTGTCAGATTTGACATGAACCATAGAGGAAATGATCTACTTTTCTTGGATGATTAAGCCAGTAGAGCTACTAGAATTATTTACCTCTTGCCAAGCAGAATACATAAATTAATGTACTAACTTATCAAACCCTTTTAGAATTAATTACATATGGCTAAAAACAGCAATTTACAAAATTTTAGTGTCCACACCTCTGTTGGAGGCTGAATCCATGAATGAATTCCTTTTGGCCCCACATCAACAATTTAGCCTAATGTGTTTATCCATAATTTGCTAATAACCATCATTTATTTTAAATGAGGTAGTCTTGCAAAGCTGACATATAATCTTTAAAGTAGAGATATGTAAAGTCACAAAAAATAAAAATTACAGTAAGTTGAATGACAAATATTAAAATCAAAAGAAATGTTAATTAAAACATCAGCAAGTATAACAATGCCAGTTCCAAAAACATTTAACAGCTGAGATTTTAATCACAGGTTACTATACCTCCATGCATTTTCTTGCTATGAGACATATTTATATGATTATTTACCTTGGCGGTCTTTGACTCTAGATTGAAAAATTTATTCAATCATGACTTTCACAGTCTTTCACTGAGAATAGTTAAGAAATATTTTTTGAACTCATCTATTCACTTATGTATTGGTGTATCTTACATATACTTATATGTATTTCATATATTTATAAATGACATATGTATAATAGCTTCAACCTAATTCTTCAGTTTTACTCGTTAATAATTATTTTAATAATATAAAATATTTATGAAGATTGAAAGAATTGATGGTCTTGGAAATACTAAAGAAGTATTTCAGTGAAAGAATATCATAAACAGAAAATACAGGAACAACCAAAAAGACCTCAAACTAAGATTACAAAATAACACAACAAACAGCAAACCCAAAGTTTGGAATTTAGAGTGACCATCTCGTTTTTCTTTTAAGCATGTAAATCCATTTATTTACACACATGCTTCATGCTTATATTTGCTTTACTTAAAATATTGATTGGAGTATGTGATACCATTTATTTCATTTTTTCCTCTTAGGACAAGTGTGTAATACACAGTGGTCACATTCTTTTGTAATTAGTGCCTGTCTGTAGTATATCTTAATTGCTTTTCCTTTTTTCCACAATTTTATTGAGAAATAAACAGCAATGAGACAGTTTCAAATCAAATTGGTGGGACAGTTCCAATAATTAACACATTGCATACT
>NDGN011474990.1:0-16812 GCA_002564285.1 Tympanoctomys barrerae
GTCTGCGATCGGGATGCGTCTCAGCCTTCTTGCTGGCTGTACCAGCCTTGCGAGTTTGGACTGGATTTGTGCCAGAACTTGAAGAGTGGGTGTCTGAGGCTTCGAAGGCCGTCTCCGAGACAACACGGGGTTTCCCTTCGGAGATGAGACGCGCTGTGCTGCCGCCCAGTCTGTGGCCCAGGGGTGGTTTGGTGGGATGAACTCAGGCTGGGAACGCCTAGTCAAGACTGACTTGGGAGAGCCGGACTCTGACACTGCAGAAGGTTTGGGGATGGCGCCCCCAGCATATTTCTCTTAACCATGTATCCAGGAATTGCGTATGGTGAAAATCAATCCAAGCCAATTTAAAAGTGCTTTTCAATAAAGACAACAATAAGATTTCAAGTGATGAAGAATTCTTTTATAGCTTTCATTAGCAATCAGAAATTAAACTTTGATGCTGTTTAAAATTTTCCCTGCATGTAGTAATTAATAGGACATCTTCTAGTTAGTGCCATCTTTTATTTAATGACTGAAGTTCAATATTCAGGACCTATGTTTGCTTTGTACAGAGTTAAGACAAATGTTTTAAAAGTTTTTGTTTTTCTCAGAACTTTGTTTCCTTTATCTAGACTGAGTAGACTGGTTTAATTCAGTGTATCCCCCAAAACCCCAAAAAACAATTCCCTAAGGCTTCTATGTCTTCTGACTTAGATGCTGGTAAAACTAATGAATTATTGTAAAACATGTATGAGTATAAAATGTGTCTTGGCCTTCTCTGTAGTCTCAGTGATGTCTTGCATGTATCCATCACACTGGTCTTGTTCCCAGAGACGTACCCCTTGTGAAAGGAAGCTGATCTGAGCCCATTATCCGGCACACAGCCCTTCCGGTGACGATGAATTTTCCTACACAGGTGCGTGCTACGGAGGATGCGGCCCTTCCTCCGATTCTCATCACGTATATATGTGTGTATAGTATTACAGTGAAACTTTTGGCCATGCCAAAGAGGTCCTCACACCAAAAACCAGAAATGAACAATTGCACCACCCTCAGCAGCAAAGAAGGCAGACACACCCAGGTGCCACTGGCTGAGAGAACATCGCTCACCCGCTCCTGCCCCTTCCCGGGAGGGGTGACTGCTGGGACCCTGCTCAGCTGTGCCTGTCATCTCCAGTTTGATCTCCCCAGCTCTGGGACAGCTGGCACTTCTCTGTTGGCACTTGTAGCTTTCATTAGCAATCAGAAATTAAACTTTGATGCTGTCCCTCGGTAATCACTTGTGTGTAGATAACTTGGCTGCCTTCAAAGGGCTGCCCTCAAAGGCAAGAAAGAGGAAAATCAGGCATTCTGCCACTTGGCAGTTGGGGAAACTGAGGCCCAGAAAGGGCGATTGACTTGTTCAGATCCTCCCAGGTCCCGGCAGGTGCCAGAGGCGGGGTGGGGCCTAGGTTGTATGATTCCTTGCTTGCTGCTCTTTGCTTTTTTCCTTCTCTGGTCCCTGTGGAGCTGCTCCAAGGTTTGAGTTAGGAGTAAAATAGAGCTCCCCCCTCTTCCTGATTCACGGTCCCTCAGAAGCACGTATGCAGCTGCCACAAGTCGTCCTTTTCTTCAGGCCAGTCCTGTCTTCTCTCCAGCCTGTAGGAAACCTTTCCAGGTCGCTGAGAGGCACAGGTATTTGTGGGGGTGACAGGCCGACTTTATTACCTGAGCACCTGCCGAAGGGACACGTGGGCCCTGGATGGTTATTATTTTACACTTTTGTTACCTGTTAGCCTTCTCTAAATACACTGTTCAATTTCACACAGGACTCCTAGCGCATGTTGTCAGTTAAGTCTCCAAACTGGGCCCGAGTCTTTTAGATATGTTAGGGACATTGGCTGACCAGACCGCGTGGGTGGCCACTTCAGTTTCTCTTGCCGGAGGGTCTTAGAAGATGAGCAGTGGAGGTGCCTTAAAGAATAGTGCCGGTGCCTCACCAAGTACCTACCTAGTCAACATGTGGGGGTGTCATGACAGGTAGTAAATATATATGAGGGTTCTAATATACTTCTAAAGTTGTTATGCTAATAAAGCCTGAAATTACTTTTTAAAAATGTGACCACCATGCTACTGATTTACACTAATATTTTCTTTCATACTACCTTTTTCATAAAAAGTTGCTTACATCGGTGGCATAAGCCTGTAATCTCAACATTGTACCGTGGATACTGAGACAGAAGGATCACGAGTTCAAGCCCAGCATGGGGAGTTTAGAGACCTAGCCAGATCCTGTCTCAAAACAAAAAATTTAAAAAGGCTGAGGCAAGAGGTCAAAGCAAAGGCCCTGGGTTCAATCACCAGCTCTGCAAAAACAAAATAAGACAAAATGCAAACCAATGCATACAAAGTTATTACCAAGTAGGATCTTCCTACTGTTGCACATATTTATCCTTTTATCAGTTTGATTTTTTTTTTTTGGCCTGTTAAATGTTATTTATTTGTTGCTTTTTCAAAAACTAAAGGGAGTTGGAAGGGAGTACCTTATAATTGTGTAGCAAACAAGTTCATTTTAAAAATTCACTGAAGCATTGGCTTCTATTAAGCCTAATTCAATAAATATTGATTGAACATTTGGATTGCTTAGCTATTATGGGTAAAGCGGTGAATGAGGCAAAGTCCATATCCTATGTGACTTATATTCTAATAGGGAAGGAAAAAAAGGGATGAGTAGAACTGTTCCTCAGGGAGTGGTAAATGCTATAAAGAAAGATGAACCTGGGTAGGAGAAAGAGAGGAATGAATGGGACAGGGTGAGCTGCTTACATAGTGGTCGGGGAACTTGGAGGATCGAAAGGTAGAGGACAGTCACTGGTGAAGTGTGGGTCCAGCCACAGGAAGAGCAAGCGCAGAGGCTCTGGGCTCTTGGAAGGTTCACTTTCATGTTAGGGTGACACTGTTGATTCCACAAGATACTTGTGCTAGTCTTTCAGCGATTTAGGACAGAATTTCTCCCAGCTTGAAGACCGAGCTTGATTGGAATACCTTAGAGGCTTCCGACCCACTATTTTTTTTTTCTTAGCTTCTCGTACTTCTTAACAACATGTAGTCTGCCATTTACTCTTTGTTCTTTCTAGAAAGTGAACATTAAGCACAATGAGGATGGCTTTGCATCATCCGTGACATTTTTGTTTGTGTGTTTGTAAAAAGGTTCATTGTCTCCTTGTAAGAGCCTGGAATCTTCCTTACAGTTGTCAGAGAGGTGGACCCGTGCCTGGCGGGAATCTAAGCCAAATATCCTGATAGCTCCCGATAAATGCCAGGCTATTGGTAATGTCCACTTCTCACAGAAAGCCAAGGACAGATTATTCTTTATTCATTTTCTGGCTCCAAGGAGGTTTTCTTTTTGTTTTCGCAGCCTAACCTTTTTGTCATCTTTGGCATTTTTCACGGGTCCCAGTTCTTTCCTGGCTTACGTCATGCATTTCTGACGTTCTCCACAGTGGTCGCCTCTCCTGTCTTCTCTCCTCTCTGTTCTGTGTTTCCCCCTCCCCCCCCCCATGCATTGTTTTGAAGCCTGAGTCCCTTGAATGGCTGCTTCTCTAGCTATGCCAGTCTTGTACTCTCTCTCTCCAGAGGTGTGTGTGTGTGTGTGTGTGTGTGTGTGTGTGTATCTCTGTGTCTGCATGTGGTGAGTTGTCATTCTTTACAGTCTATGATTCTTTTTTTGATTTTTTTTATAAATAGGTTTCTATTTATAACATCTGAGCAGAACATCATGTTTGTCTTAGTTCTAATTTTAGTACACATTTTTATTCAGATACCATCTTGGTCCATTTGTACAGCTATAACACAACAGCTTAGACTGGGTAATTTAAAAATCACGTTATTCTGGAAGCTGGGAAGTCCAGAGTCTTGTGACTGTAGATTCAGTGTCTGGTGCCAGCTGCCATCTGCTTGCGTGCTGGTGCCTGATGGCTGTGTCCTCTTGCCAGAGGTAGAAGGGTGAGGGGCAGAGCTGCCCCTTAGCCCATCAGTAAGTCAGCCTCATGTCCAAATCACCCTTTTAGTCCTGTTATATTGAGGTTTAAGTTTCAATATGAATTTTTAATGCAAACGTTCCACTCTGGTAGATTCTAAGACTGTGTCTTGACTCTCGCTTTCTTACTTTCGTGGATAAACTCTAAAATGACACAGTTTCTTTCTTTCAAAGTTTCTATCACAAGAGTATTGCTAGCTGGTGGGGTTTTGTCAGTATTGGGTCAAGGGGCTGTCCTGTGTCCTATTAAGAGCACGGGACATCTGGGTTCACATCCAAGTCTACCACTTATTCTCTGGCCAGCTTTAGACAAGTGATAAGGAAGCAAGATGCCAAGCGGTTAGGACAAGGACATATTGCCAGCCCTTGACTTACTTAAGTCGCCAGTGTCATTATCAAATCAACATCATGATTCAGAGAGAAGTTATTGTCCAGTCAAATTAGTTAGAATTGACGTATTTTCTAAATGAGTGACTGACGATGCTATTGTGGCTGTACAACTGTTCCTGACCTATATTAAGAAAACATCTTTCACATCTTCCTTTCTTGAGAGCCTCAGTTCCTTTTAGTATAAGGACTTGACTTTCCCCAACTCCTGGCCCAAACTTTAGATTCAAACACTCATCAAAGTGTTCAACAGAATAAGAGTCCCTACCAATATAAAAAATAAATATCCTGTAAAAGTATGCTATAAAAATATGTGAGAAGACATGTGGACTATTATGTGACCACAAAAAATGCTGCTACTTTTAGGAATGGCAGGGCCAGCCGGATAGCTCAGCAGAGTAAAGCGCCTGCTTAGGCAGAGCGTAGCGGCTGGAGTTCGATCCCTGGCGAGCTGTGCCAGCCCCACCCCCGGGGCAAACTGAGACAGTGATTGAGACTGGGCGTGGTGGTGCACACCTATAATCCCAGTGCTTGGGAGGCTGAAAACGAGAATCACTATGAGTCGGATCTATGTAGTGAGACCCTGTAGACCCTGTACTAAATACATTAAAAAAAAAAAAAAACAGAAATGGCAACCACTCCTTCAATTGCATATAAAATCAATTTGAACTCAGAATTTTGAGTAAGGAAAAGGGAATGTCTCAATTAATTACTTTAGACTAAATATACATAGCATGCTGATAGAGTTGCCCAGAGCAGTCTAAAAGTGACTGTAGGGGTTTAGATTTTAGTCTGAAATATAAAATGTGTCTTCATACTGAAAAACTAGCCAGAATGAAAAAATGCTGGAATTCTTAGACAATTCGTCTCTGAGAAAAGTTGAGCTAAAAATGAAAGTCTTGATGGCTTTATTTCATTTAAATTCAAAAGCAACATAAGGCACATCAAAGGTTGCTGTACTCATTATTCACTGAGTGTTCGCTGCGTATCAGGCACTGTTCTGGGCTTTAGAACTACAGACATGAACAAGACAACTAAGGAGGCAGGAATCAGGTGCTTCCTAAGCAGGGGTGTAAGTCCAGAAGATCATTCAGTGCTAAGAACTATTTGTAAAAAGAAAACAATATCAGAATGAATTAATGAGACACTGGACTGGAATTGTGGGAGTTGGAGTGGAGATAAGTAAATAGGTTAGAGGTATATTTTGGGGGCCAAATGGACAGGACCTGCCAAGGAGCACAGTACCAAGGTGTGGTAAGACTGGGATTTCTGGCTGCTCATGAGTTGGGCCCTTTATTGAGAGCAGAAGAATACAGGCTCAGGTGTTTAGGGAGAGGATGGATAGAAAGGAAGAAGGGAATGGAGACTTGCGGTTGAAGCTTGAAAAGCCTAGGAAGATCCGCATGGAGGGATGCAACATATACAGCTAGAGGAGCAGAGGAAACAAGGGGCAGACTTGGGAGTGTCACCACCTTTATAGTCTTTGCACTCTGGGGAGATCAACAAGGGAGACAGGAGAGAGAGGAGGGGCCGGAGAGGCAGCAGTCGAGGTGCTGTGTGGCAGAGAGGGGGTTGTTAAAAGTACTGAAGAGCTACCTCCAGAGGTAGAGGTGGGAAGCCACGAAGGAGCCCTCTCCTGCCTCCTGGAGGAGTGCTTCCTCTTCCGCTTTCTGTTTTGCTTCCTCTTCCGGGAGGGCAGCTGTCCGCTCAAGTCCTTCTGGGGGACGGAAAAGCTGTGGGCCACAGGGGTTCCCAGCAGTGGCCAAAGGGTTTGAGTGGTGGGAAAGAGAGATGGTAGGCAGTGCACAGTGGGCGGGGGCGGGAAAGCAGGCAAGAGGGCATCTCGAAGGGTACCTTCTGGAAAGAAGGGGCAGAGAAGAGAGGACTCCGGCACCCCTTGTGAGGCAAGGAAATGGTAGAAACTCCTGAAATGGTGCTGAAAGGACAGTTAACCTGCACAGGGGCCTGGGGTCATCTGCCATTATGCTGGGGTTCAAATGACAGAAGTGGCCTGAGGTCAAGGTCTCTTCCTACTTCCTTCGTCCCTCTATAGAGGACATTGTTGAGCATCCATTAATGACTGAACCTGGCCAAGCTTGCAGGGCTCATCCACCTGAACCAGTAAGTTTGCTTATTCCTTTATGGTTAAGGACTTGCTAGAAAATATTTTGATTATCTATATAGCACATATGCTGTGTTTATATGATTCATGCCGACAGGAGCATATTGAGATACGGTCTATGATGGGGTTTCATAAAATTTTTAAAACTTGAGTCACTCTGTAGCTCATAATAATAGCCATCTAGACTCAGGGAGGAGGGAGAGACATGAAAAAAAGTATTTGATTATAGTTCCTTGTAGATAGCACAGATGACATACATTTTACCATTTCAGTGCAAGTTCACAGATATTGCAAAATGGAGATGAAATCAGAGTCTCCTGGTTCCATCCATCACTGCATGCTGGGAGTAGCCAGCCTTCTGTGGGACTGGACGACCACAGAAGGGAAGCAGGACCTGCGGCTTGGCTTCCGGCCGAGGAGCCCAGGCTGTGGGGCTGTGCGAGCTGATCTGATGCCCGGCTCGGCCACTCGGAAGCTGCAGGACTGCGGGTGAATGACTTGCGGGCCCCCTGCCTGTGCTCCAGTCTGTAAAGTTCTGGTGCATTGATCTCGCCACTGTTGGGAGGAAGACATGAGACTGCAGATTAGACAGCAAGAGTCTGGTGCTTGGAAAGCCCTTGATTCATGTAGACTATGTTAGTACTGAAATCTGAACAACAGGAAGAGCTGTTATATATATATATATATATATATATATATATATATATATATATACACCTTTGGGTGCTTGCTACTGTTCATGTCCCTTGTGTGGAGCTGATGCATGCACACAGCACATCTTCCCTCCTCTTTTCCTCCCTTTGCCTCCCCTCCCCCTCCCCCCATAGCTTGATCCCCCTCCCATTTGAGAAGTCTGTCTCCCACTCTTGTTAGCTGTCTTTTATTTTGCTCTTTATTTATAGTTGTGTTTTTCCTACAAGAGAAACCAGGTAATATTGAAGCTCCTGGGTCTGAGCTATTTCACTTAGCAGCGTGGTCTCAAAGTGCATCCAGTTTCCTACAAATGGCTCAAGTTTATCTTTCTTTATGGCAGAGCAGTACTCTCTTATACTGATGGGGCAGAAGAGATTCCATTTTTGAACTCCATTTTAAGGAAAGGTCATTTTAAGTTCACTTAAACTATAGACAAACTCACTACCTCACACCCTTCCATGTAGCTAACAATAAACCCACTTAGAGAAAACCTGGGTGATAAAATAGGAACAAATAGTTAAAACAACTTGGGGAACAGATCAAACATTAAACCACAGTGCCCCATGACAGGCTGATGCTCAACAGTGTGTGGGAAATGTAAACCTCATAGCAATTGCATAACATTCTTGTAAAATTTTAAAAATGAGGTAATGAGATAATGTGGTTACTATGGAAACCAGGAAAGAATATAATCTGGAGGTAAAATCCCAATGGGGGTTGACATTTTTGTGAAGTCCTGACTTGAGGGTCCAGGATGTTGGTCTCGCGCTCATAATGAAAGCTTTCTTTGTTCCTGTGGCTTCGGTCTTTCTTGTGGGTGCTTTCCTCAGTGAGGCTGCTAATGCAGTACACTTTCCTCTATTTTTATTGTTAGATTTTGGGTAAGCCAGTGGTCCCATTTTTTTAAACTGAAATTATTATTCATGTAATTGTTGATTTATTCACATGAAGTTATAAGAAATGTTGAGAGAATATGTGTCACAACACTGTGAAAAATGTAATACAATTTGACTTAGCAAATATTGTGAACAAAATATATCTTTTGGTGGCTACTATCTACTAAAATATCAGAAGTTTTTCTTTAGCCTGAATTCCCTCAATTAGAAACAAAGCTTATGAAGCTTCAAAATTATGGTAGTACTCAAACAAAATAGACAGTAAGCATTCCAATTCTCTTCTTTTAAATTATTACTAGTTTTACAGGATTTAGGCCTAAAGCAATGTCGTTTTCACAAGAAATTGTCTTTAGAATGTGTTGGAGTGTAGTCATCATGGAGAGTTGGTACACAAAGCGACATTCCCATTGGAGCACCCGATGGGACATCAGTCTAGCAGGTGTGGAGCAGCAGACCGCGGACTTGGCTGCGATTTGGTGAGCTTGGCCAAGACGCTTAGCTTTTGTGTGCTCCAGCTCTGTGAGCTGGGGTGGAAGTTCCCCCGCCCGACTCATGCGGATGCTCAGGATGCTCCAAGGCCCTGCGTCCATCTGCCCTGCTTCCTCTCAGGATCTGCTCTCTGCTCGCCTCTTGCTCCCTTTGCTCAGCCCTTTGCTCGCATCCTCCAGCACCCCATGTCCTCCCACTTTCTAAAGCTGATCCTGTTTCTTATGTAGTTTCCCTGCCTCTGCCTCATTCCTTTTCTGTTCTGTTCCCAAGTCCATTTACACACGTTCTTCTTCATTGTCTCTGCTTCCACCTCCTCCTCCACCTCCTGTCCTTAAATTCTCATTCAAAAAAATTTGGGGGTGGGAACAGAAAATCAGCCTCTTTTAATGATACTGACAGTCAGCCAAGTTTGTAAAGTACTGCTGGGAATCCCAAGTTGTGTCTCTTCTGGGCCTTTGGGTTAGAGTCTCACCCTGGGAACATGGTTGTGTGATCTCCTTTATCCAAGTCGCGTAGCTCCTGCTCTGTCACTGCCAGTGACCTTTCCTCCCCTCCTCTCAAACCAGTCCTACTACTTAAATGTCCCTGACTCCACCACACGAGCTCTTAAGTTTCAGTCCTGGAGGAGTCCTAGCCCTGTGGGGAGCCCAAGCTCTGGGCAAGTCTGACTCTTGTCTTGGGGTTGTGACCTCCCCTGAGGAGCTGGATGTGTCTTCTTGATGTTTCTCATGTCTTCTTCTCCTTGCCTCTCACACACACCACACTGTACTGATTTGCCCCGCACATAGCAGGTCCTAAATGCACAGTTTTGGGATAAGCAAGTTGCTTGTCTACTTCCCTGTCTTTCCTACATTATGAGCTCCTTATAATAAGACCTAGGTCTCATCATGCCTTAAGTCCAGCACATGTGTTGGCACAAGGACAGTATTCAACAAATCACAGTTAAATTTATTAATAAGGAAAATAAATACTATTGTCCTTTGGATAGAAACTGTTGAAGGAGTTGACACGCTTCTTACATTAGTCATTACAGTAAATGTATTTTACCAATATGAAAAATAAAGACTTGGGCTAAGTAGTTGATACTGTGAATAATGGTTGGAAAACAGAGAAATATATAAGTAAATTGTCTTGGAGGTATTCTTCAAGTCTTTTCTTTTTGGAGGTAAGACAGCCATGTGATAGATTCTAATGAAACCAAAGAATATGGAAGGCAGAATCTCTTCCTGTTCTAGTCCCCTGCCACTGGTCCTTTACTACTGTACTTTCAGATTGCTGTTTCCAACTCTGTGTGTTTCTGCATCTGTATCATTATGCGCATGTACATGTGCATGTAGGAAAATTCCTAGGGTTACACTGCACTTGCCTGATACATGTATAAGCCATTTGGTATGTGCCTTATAATAGTGTCAGTCATCAGGATTATAGTGACCATTCTGTCATTACCCACCTTGTATATCCAGGGCCTTGTAATTCTGGGAACCAGACACATGGCCCTTCAGGCTCTGAAGTATGGACTCTAATATCCAGAGCTGGATGAAATCATTGAAGGTATTTAAAGGCAACTGGAGCCGTGAAAGCCACCTTGAAGTTACCAACAAGGCTGAATTTCTAGAATGTTAGTGTTTGTTCACACTAAATTCACCATCTATTGAATGGATACGTAGTTAAGAACAAAATAAACCTAAATATTTTCCAATTGAAATTTCATCAGTATTTCTGCTGTTGATCAACGAAGAAGTGATGATTGTTGCGTATGATTAAAGTGAAGAATTTAGACATGATAAGGAGAAAGAAAAATGGGATGTTGACTGAAAAATTGTAATGCTTAGCATAGAAGCCAGGGTTCTTGTACAAACCCTGGTTGTCTCAGTTACTTTTCATTTGTTTCTGGGACAAAATACCTGGCACCCAGAATTAAGGAAGGAAAGGTTTATTTAGCTCACAGTTTGTGGAGGTTTCAGGCCATAATCAGCAGGATCCAAGGCAGAGCGGCACATTGCAGAGGGCAGCAGTTCACGGTGATGGAAAACAGCAAAAGTGAACAGGCAGCAACTGAGGCAGCAGCCACAGCAGCTGCGAGCAGGCCTCTGTCCTGCCCTTGTCTTGCATTCAGGGTAACTGTGGGTGCAGCACCCACACCCATAATCCCAGCATTGGATCCTGGGTTCATCACAAACTCTAGAAGCCCATCCCGTTGACTACATGAAGCTTTGGGGGGCACAGCTTGGCAAAAACTGTACCACTGGTCTGGCCTCCTAAGGAGGATCCACTTCTGTCCTTGCCATTTAGCTAAGGGACTGCATAGCAGGCCGCATCTTCTGATGGATGTCCCCCAGCACCAAGATTTTCCTCCTTTCAGCTTTGGAGCTACCAATTTTTCCCTTCAGTACCTTTTCTGGCATTCGCCTATCATTGTCATAGCCATCTAACAGGCGTACGTTTTATCTGAAACACCTAACAGAATGATTACTCTTCACTGTAATTTATTATTAATGGGAATAACTTAGAATCACTAGCGCTATGTTTTAAAGTGTATTTTTATTTTAAATATGGTTCATTTGTCCTGATATTTTCTTCCTGATGAATTAAAAAATTAGGAAATTCAAAAATTTGTTTTTAAAAGGAAGGAAAATGTGTGTAATGTGTCATATAAATGCAGAAATTACTAACATTTGATATTTTTCCTTTGGCTCCTTTGCTGATATTTATATTCTCCCTTGAAATTTTGGGCTGTATAATATATATGCTTCCTGCACTTTCAGCTATCATAATATTATGATATCCATTTTCCCAGGTTGTTAGAAATCTGAAAAATAATTTTAATAGGATTGGAATAGCCTGTATTATGGATAAAGCATAATTTGTTTAACCATGCTCTCATTATAAAATACCTGTAATTCCAATTTTAATTTTTAAAAAGATGTGGTTAGTAAGATCACCTGTGAATATTAGTCTCCATATAGAAAGAACTACGTGGTTATATTGATGAAAGTGGAGCTACAAGCTCAAAGAGTATAAGGTATCCGAAAGGTCTGGATTCCACATGTCAAAATGCATCCAGCAAGATGCTAATTTATATTTTCATCATCAGTTTACAGAATGTCACTGTATTTATAGTGCCATTTAAAAAACAAAAACAACAACAACAAAAACAAAAACATAGATCCCTGGGCCCCGGTTTTACCTCAGTCTCATTTTGTTTCACCAAAGAACTTAGAGCGCTTGCAGGACGCTTCCGAGCGCGTCCCGCGGTGGTGCATGTGAAGCAGCAAAGGCGGCGTCGCGGGAGCCCCACGCGACTATGGGCAAGACCACGCTTCTCAGGCCCAGGGAGGCAGGAGCCCAGCCAGCCACCCCGACATTCTCTGCGGGGAGGCCAGCCAGGCAGAGTCCCACGGGAGCTTGCTAGCACGAAGGCAAAGCAGAGATGTGGGAGAGAGGAGGCAAGGGGCCCTGCAAGACGCCCGCGGGAAACAGGAGCCTTCGAGCCCCCTGAGCCATCCATCTGGCTTCCCAGGTTTTTACTCATAGCGACTGGGAGCCACTGTAGGGATGCTAACAGAAGGGTGGCCAGACACGACTCGGTTTTGGGAAGAACTGCTCTGCTGCTTGAAAAGCATCCGTTTAAAGGGAAAGGTGCAGGTGGACAGAACAGCAAAGCGGGAGCCTGTGGGAGGGCGTCAGCCAGGGAGGGCCAGCAGCCCGGCTGCGGTCCCTGGAAGAGGGGGCTGGATCTGAGGCCAGGGATATGGGCTATGGAGGCAGAAGCCTTGGGGGTCTTGCAGGGTCTTGCTTTCTTATTGGTAACTGTATTAGTTACTCTACTCTCATTTCTGGGACAAATAGACACTCAAAATGAGGGAAGGAAAGGTTTATTTAGCTCACAGTTACTGGAGGTTTCAAGACACTGGAGGAGAGGCTGGGGTGATGCGGTGTCCAGGAAGACCCTCTCCACACCTCTGAGAAAGTGCAGGCTGGCCAGTTTGAAGGTTCACGCCTCCCTGGCCCTGTCCCTTAGGCCAGCGCTGGTCCTCTGGCCCTGCCCCTCAGGCCCCGCCCCATCCTCTGGCCACGCCCCTGTCCTCTGGCCCCGCCCCTTAAGCCATTGGTTGCTCCTTCAGCTGTGTCTGCCCCATAATTTACCTGAGGCTTTGGGGGAACAACTAGACACAAACCATAACAGTAACCTAGTTCTTTTACTCCTTGAGTGCATTCTTTTAGTTTAGAATCGATCAGAAAACTACATTTCAACTCTTTTCAGTGTTCCATTGCATTTAATGTTTTTTCCTAATACTTTTCATCTACTTGTGCCTGTCATGTGTATCTTTTCTCCTTTTTGAAATTTGTATTTTCTGGCAAGGCTAATTCGTGAAATGAATAACATGCTGAATGTATTAAAAGTGTATCTCAATCAATAAGACAGAGATGCACATAAGACGTTGCGCTTAGAGGCCAGCAATAAACCCTACTACAGATGTTGGACCAAGTAGGGCTTGGTTTTTTGTTTTTTGGGGTGTTTTTTGTATCATAAGAAATCTGAAGGAAGACAAGTCTCTCCAGGGATAGCTCAAAGTGCCAGCGAGACAGCAGGGACACAGGTGTACTCTTCTAAAACAGGTGTCATCCTGGTGTTTCCAAGATGGCCGCTTTCACGGAGAGCAAGTTCTTTCTTTCAGGGAAGAGGGAGGAAGAGAAGATAGAGGTCAGCTGAGAGACCCCTTTCTGTTGGGCAACACACAGTTTTCGGGCACATTCAGTCTAGTCTTTTGTTGGGTGGCTGCCAGAACAGGGTCCCCAAACTTCTCCTGGCTCGGGGAAATCTAACAAGAAGTCTTTCGAACTGGCAGTGCCGTGGCTATCAACACAGTCTGGACTTTCTCACAAAGAAAGAAGGAGCTGCCAGTTTTTGCCACTGCAGAGGAATGGCTCCAGCGAAGTCTCTGCAGGAAAACAGACACCT
Source organism: Tympanoctomys barrerae (assembly GCA_002564285.1). Classification (NCBI taxonomy): domain Eukaryota; kingdom Metazoa; phylum Chordata; class Mammalia; order Rodentia; family Octodontidae; genus Tympanoctomys; species Tympanoctomys barrerae. The sequence continues at coordinate 13,548 of NDGN011474990.1, forward strand.
TCTCGCCAGTATAGAGCTGAGCACTTAAACATCTTATCACATCCCCAGTCGCAAATGAAAGCACCAGTGGTTTTCATATTGGCAATTGAAGCCAAAGTGACAGTGCTCAAAGTTAGCAGAAGACGAAATGGCACTGTTTTTCAATGCTAGAGGAATCGTAGCATGGTGGAATGTTCCAGGGACAGGCTAGTAATTCCTGCAGTGCACAGTACAGGTACGTTGTTGAAGATTTGTTTTTCATTGCCCTAATGACTAAGGAGGCTGAACATCTGTTCACAGACTTGGGATCCACTTGAATTTCCTCTTTGCTGAGTTGCCTGTTCAAGACTCTTGCCCATTTTTCTACTTAATTACAGGCCTATGTCAATAATGTGAGAACATCATTTATATTTCCTAGATCTGAGTCAGATACCTAAGAAATGTGCTGCATACCTTCTACCATGCAGATTGGTTTTCTAAAGCTTTCTTAACATAGCTTTTATGAACTGTCCTTAATTTTGTTTTTCTTTGTCTTTGACACAAGATCTCACTATGTAGCTCAGGCTGGCCTTGAACTCGCTTTGTAGCCCAGGCTGGCCTTGAGCCTGCAGCAATCCTCCTGCCTCAGTTTCCCTAATGCTGGGATTATAGGTGTGTACCACCATGCCAAGCTTGTTCTTACTTTCAATACTGTCTCATTTGTCAGTTTTTTGCTTTTACCATTAGTATGCAGAGTGTCTTTTCTAACCAGATTTCCTTGCCCCAAGTTTATGAAGACATTTTATCATGTGACACGCTAGACAATTGATTGTTTGCACTTGCCTATTTAGACCTGAGGTATATTTGATTAAAAGATCGTCCTCCTCTGATTACTCAGTCACATTGCCTTTGGCATGGCCGGACCACTTTTATATGCACTGGTCTCTCCTTGGGTTCTCACTTCTGTCTTGCTTGTCTGGTTGTTAGTCAGTACACCAGGCCTGCTCTTTCTTATGGACCAGTATCTCTTCTTCTTGAGCAGCTCAAAGATCTAAACAGTGTTTAATTAAAAACTTCCCACATTCTGTTTGTTCAGTATTACACTTACACCTAATTTTCTCTGTTTGGTACAGAAGGCTCACTATGCAGCTCCAGCTCATACTAATCCTCCTGTTTTCAGCCTCCCCAGTGCTGGGATGACAGGCCTGCACCACCGCACGCAGATTCCAGATGCTGGCTCAGTGCACTGGGGACTGGGGCAGGTGACTCCTAATTTTGGATCCTCCTCCAATAACTATTATTACTATTTTTTGTTTTGTAGTCAGTAGTTTGGTGTGGATTTACCCCAGCTAACTGCCAATTCATTTACTTGTAGCTGCATTTATTTCTTCAGGACTCTGTTTGGCTCCTAGCAAGAACTGTTATGGATTATTAGTGGTGCAGTCTCTCTGGATTATTGTTTTGGGAATGTCTTTGTTTTGCTTCTATGAATGATGGTGTTACTGAGTCTAGGATTCTAAAGAGACGGTTATTTGCCCTGCCCTCTTAAAAGACATTTTCTAGAAATTCTAGGAGATATTTTTCACGACTCACTGACATCTTTTGTAGCTGAAGAGAAGTCTGTCAGTATAGGAACAGTTTCCTTGGAGGAGACTGTTATTTTCTCTGTTTGCATTAGCTAGTTCCTCTTTTCTTTAAAGGAGTATAGTTTTGCTAGGTCGGATTAGCATGGAAGTACCAGAGATCCATGTCTTCTTCAATTATGATTTAAAAAATTCAGTCTTTATTTGGATTTTTATCTCTTCCCATTTTCTTTTTTAATTATAGTTGAGTGTACTGTACCTCATCTGTCTAAATGGGTTGTTCAGTTTTTCAAAAATGTCTTTCTTTTTCTGAACTGCGTTCTGCACAATTTTCCTCAGTGTGTTATCTACCTTATTCACTCCTCTTCTACTTGGTTTCTTTCCAGTGCTTTAAAAAAACTCAACATTTTTGGGGCTGGGGAGGTAACTCAGAGTTCTAAGCACCTGCAGCACGAGGACCCAGGTTCGATCCCTGGTGCTGCATGCCGTGCCAGCCATGTACCATGCCAGCCCCATGCCGAGCCAGCTACCCAAGCCAGGCATGGTGGTGTGCACTTGTAATCCTAGTGCTGGGGAGGCTGAGGCTGGGGAGGATCACTATGAGTCTGAGCTTTGTAGTGAGACCCTGTACCAAATAAATAAATAAATAAATAAATAAATAAATAAATAAAATAAATAAAAAATTTAAATTTTTTTTAAAAAACCAGTCTTGGGGTCAAGGAGATAGCTCAGTAGAATAAGCACCTGCCTGGCAAGCACATGGTCCTGATTTCAATCCCCAGTACCACAAACAAAACAAAACAGTCTTTTGTTCCCATAGAGTTATGTCCTTTGTGGCCATTAATTATATGTGTTTATTTTATAATGTCATTTATTAATATTGTACTCTAATTTTGGTTAATGTGTATAAATTATATGTGCTAATAGGGTTTATTGTGACATTTCAACATACACATGCAATGCACATGAGTGAAGTCCACCTTGTCTTTATCCATCCTGTATACATATGATACTCCTAAACCTCTCCTAACCACTATTTCCCAATCATTTTGGGTTTTTCTGTTTTCAATTTTTGCCTTCTACATATAGAGTCAATATGTGGCATTATCTTTCTGCATCTAGTTTATTTCACTTAATATAATGTTCTTCCATTCCATTCATTTTTTCTAGAAATGACAGGATTTCATTCATTTTTATGGCTGAATAGTGTTCCACTGTACAAAGTACTGTATCGCATTTTTCATTTGTTTGTTGGCATCTAGATTCATTCCATTTCTCAACCATTATCATCTTGCTTCCATGGGGCCAACAGGCTTGGAGTTCTGTGTTCTAGTTTGTGTCTAGCTTTTTTCAGAACCAGTTCATGTCTGTCTTAACTGTCCCAGGTGTGGAACCAGCTTCTAATTTAATTTTGTAGTTGCACTTTCCACCTCCCAAGAGTGAATGTGAACCTTCTACCACTCCCAATCAAGTCTAGGGCTGGACTTCTAGCATGTCATTTCTGTTTTCCTCCTTCACGGTGTTCTTTTTTTTGTGATAAAATGTGTTTTTATTAGCCAAATTAATAATAGAGGCAGTGAAGAAAAGCCTTTTGCAGGAATTTGAATAGTATTTTCTTTTTGTTGTTTTTCTTGTTCTTCTCTTTTTTCTTTTCTTTTTTCCCCCATAATTTTATTGATAAACAAATAGCAATGAGACAGTTTGAAATCAAATTGGTAGGACAG
>NDGN011474992.1:5843-18905 GCA_002564285.1 Tympanoctomys barrerae
TTACCAAATTATACTGCAGCTTTACAGATTTCAGTTCTATTTAAAGCTTACCATCTGTCTTCAGCTTTAGTGACTTCAGCTTTGGTATTCAGTACACATTGCTGTTAAAATAACCTTTTACAAATATTTTAATTATATCAAATATTGTAGCTCCAAAGTTTGTAGTGTCTTGGTATTGTTGCTAAAGTAACTCTCATGACTTAAACTATTCAGGTAGGTTGAAGGACTTGGTTTCATGGATACTATAGATCCGGTGAGCAGGGACCAGCTTCCCAGCTAATACTGAGAAAGGACATCTGCTCTGAAAATCAGCCGGAAATATACCACTTCAAGGAATCTTGTGTGGCTAAATTTCCATCATCCAAAACCTACCATGACCAATTTGGCACTTAAGCTACGCTTTCTAGGGATTACCTACCACATCCCTCTAGAATTGTCTTTTATTTTTTCCCACCCAAGTCATCTTGCTCTGCCCAATCCTCTTGTCAGTCTCAGTGCCAAATGTCAGACTCTCCATCTGACCCCAAAAATATGTCACACATCCTTAGAGAAACATGATGGTACCACGAAATCCTCATATGAAAACTCCTTGCCATTTCAAGAAGATGTCACCAGAACAGACTTGACAATAAAGTTCTGCTTACAGTGACCCATTATTTATCAGAGGTTCTTACTACACCTTGTATACTAGAATGTTCTGGAGAGATTTTTAAATTGCTAATTTCAGTCCCACCTCAGAACAAATAAATCAAAATTTTTGGAAGTTGATATAGCTTTGAGTATTTTAAAACCTTTCCTCAGGTGATACTATTGTACTTTTAAAAATTTCCTCAGGTGGCTCTATGATGAACTCAGGGTTTAACTTGCTTTCTGGAGGTGTTCTCAGCTGTCAAAATGATCTCCTGTTTTGTATATTTATGCTGTTTTCTCATCACTTCTTTACCAGTAACCCTTGATGTGTTATTTGCACTCATTTACATATTGCTTTAATGAGCCACGTGATTCATTTCCATATAGTGTTCACTCCAAGCAGGATTACATTAGATGTTACAAACCACTGGCCATAACGAGCCTATAATCTACTTCTCCACTTGCCCACAGTATCTAATAGGATGGGTTACAAAAACTTGTTTTAATTAAATATTGGTTTGCCATTAAGATGCTGTTCACCTTTATAGTGTCTATATATTGATTTATTCAATAATATATTTTTACCCTTCAGCCAAGGGTGGCATCCCACACATCGTGTTCACTGACAACATGCTCTGTTTGAAGAGGTAGGCAGAAATATTTATATTGTGAGTATAAAGGTCGGGGAGAACAAATATTCTGCTTATTACCCTTTTATTTTTAAAACCACGAAGCCAGCCATTACTTAACTAATCATATTCAATAAACTGCACTTTCTAAGTTAGAGGAAGAGGCTAAGTAAACCACCTTTTACTAAGAGAAGGATTTTCTACAAGGGACACTAGACAGTGGGAAGATTGCACTGGAAGTATAGAAGCATTAAAAGATTGTCTTGATTCACGGGATTAGATCATTTCATATTATGGTCAAACAATCAGGGTGCATTTACACGTGCAGTAGCAGTAGTAACATACAAAAGTTCATTATAATTTAAGGTGCATTAACTTAGGCTTTTTGGGGAAGCAATTTCTCTTAAAAATAAGTTCTGCAATATTAGGAGATAATTTTATTTTGAAATATCACCAAAGCCACCATGACTAGAAAGGAACGATCCCTTCCAACATGGGCCCTCCTGCTTCCTTCTGCAGGATTAGCCTGCACAGAACTAGTAGAATCAAGGTGCTCACACTGATTGCCTTCATTAAGTTTGCAGTTCTGAAATGGTGAAGGCCTAAAGGATAAATTCTCAGTTTACTTTTACAGGATAATGTCTCACACAAGAAAATCCTGTTATGAGAAATGAGGAGTAAAATACTCATGTTTTATACAGTGAAAGAATTACAAGAAAAATATTAGAAATTTGAGGTTCTGATATTATTGATGATGTTCTTTAACCAAAAATTTCTTGAGAATATGATAGATAATTAGGTGGTAGACAAATAGTGTTAATTCTAAAGTCAGATTTCTAAGTAATGATGTGTCTTTAAAAATTAAGACATGCTGCTAATACCATTATTAATACTATCACTGAAAATATGTTGCATCAGATTTTTTTTTCTGTCTGGAATGAAATTTGCTTCTTTTCCCCAGGCAAATGCACATCTTCTGAGTTTGCTAATATTTGTGCCACTTTGAGGTAAGAATAAGTTTTACATGTCAATGTGGATGAGCACATTAATCACAGACATAAAAAATGATACCACTGAATTTTGAATCCTTTTGTGAGATTAATAAACTCTACACATAATTACAGTTACTAGTTAAGAACTCTGGCTCTGGAGCTGAACCTGAACAATTCAGCTCCTGGAACCACCACTTCTGGAGTGAGGTCTTGCTAATTTCATCAGTCTTTCTCTTCTCCCATCTGTAAACTGAGGCTAACAATAGTCATTGCCTCACTGGTTCACTGAATATTAAATGCGCTGAAGCACTCAACTGGTGTCAAACACAGTACGTGCGCAGCAAATGTTAGCTATTATTATCACGGGCACTATTTTTAAACTATTACTCTGGTCCATCATCACTATTTTGAAGTCATTTTTTCTGGTCAATAAATCATTAAGACGCATTTTCATGTTACTCATCTAGTTAAATTAGCTACTAAAATAAATCACCACTTTAATGTGCGAAGGTCACATTATTAAGCTGTACAGTATCTATCTGTCTGTCTGTCTGTCTGTCTGTCTGTCTGTCTGTCTGTCTGTCTATCTACAGTTTCACTAAGTAGCTCAGGCTGCTCAAAACTAGCCCTCAGGATGGCTTTGAACTTCCAATCCTTCTGCCTTCCAGTCCAGGGATGTTAGGTATAGACCACCATACTGAACTAAGCTCTATAGTCTTAAGATACCTTTTACTGGTGTCACCTCATACCATTAACATAGATTTATGCCATGTTCTTAAATTCTAGAATTTCTTGCATTGGCTTCTTCCAAAACTCCTAAAAATCATGGACTATACAAGTAGCACCTCAATAGTCACCTGTATAAATACTTTATGAATTAAAATACTGCAGCTAGTTAACAGCCTCTCAAGATGGTCCACACAACTGTGATTAAATCAACGTCCAAGTCCTGTCCATTCCTGGAGACCATAAAAATAGCTTATGCCAGCAGCACACAGTGAAAGACTCACATTACCCAAACTTATAAGCATGACCCATAAAATTAGATGCCAATCTATGCACAGTAGGAAAAATTTTCATATATTGTGGATTAAATAATTTCAATGGCATACCTAGCATATTATTTCCATTTAGTAGATCTACAGATAAACAAATTATAAGCAGAAGTTTTCTTGCTGTACATACAGTCCAAAACAGTTGACTTAGTTAAATACAATAAACAGTTGTCATGATAGGCACTATTCAGTAGTCCCTTTACAATGAAGTGGCCATTCACTGAGAGGAAAATGTTTCAATCCTACTACTAAAGGTATGTCCCTCTTGCATTATGTTTACCTTTATTATCCTCCTTTTCTTTCCAAAATCATACCAAGTGGTTCAATTCCTTTTATTTAGGTAGCAAATGCTTTTAATTATGTCAGAGTAAATCATATCCCTCTATTTTGAAGACATTTACAAACATAGATATTGTGGACCAATACTGTCAGAGAAGAATGCATTTCTAGCTCCTTAGCTTAGGTCTCATCATGATTATCAGCTATAAGAATATAGTAGCTAAATTTCAAAACTATTAATTCTGTAGTATACGAGTGAAATAAATTTTATTTATAAGTACATGAAAATATGCAGATTTAATGCAAATTTTGTGATAACTAGTTTAAAAGGAAGAAAAGCAACATGCATAACTGTTCAATTTGTTTTTATGACTTCTAGTACGTAAAGTATTTTAAATATCACTACTCAGAATGTGGCCTATATTCTCCCTACATGATGGGGATCATCTAATGTTCATTGCAAGAAATTAAAGATCTCTTGGCTTGCGTGGGTCATGGTGGGCCAAGTCTATATTTCCAGTAACTTAGAAGGCTGAGGCAAAAGGATAGTGAGTCAGAAATTGTCCTGAGAATTTAGTGAGACCCTGCCACAAAATAAAATTTTGAAGGGACCTACAGATATAGTACAATGGTATAGCACTCATGAGTCCCATCCTCAATACTGCAAAAAGAAGAAAAGAAAGTTGGCCCCACCCCAGGCCAGTGCAATAGGAATTGACATTTTTATAGCAAGTTCAGGCAATGTGTACAAGCGAGTTTGAGGGATATTCCTTTAAAACACTAGGACTGGTCCATTGGGTGTGATTAGTGTCATTTCCTCTGGCCAGCACCTATAATTTCAAATTGTGCATTCTTTGAATGAATTTTCTTTAACTATTGCCTTTTTAAACAGTTTGTTTTGACTACTTAAAATGTTCATATCTTCTTTAATCCAAAGCCATCAACTCATGGTGACATTAATTTCTTTAGTTTTATATTGAATTGTTTTTAATACTGAAGAAGAAAAATATAAATTGTAGTAATAAAATGCCAAAATAGTCAATTAGAAAGTATAGCATCTTCACCCACCTTGTTTAACCATAGAAACTGGTTAATTCTGAAAGGACAATGTGTTTATCTTAACATTAGGAAAACACAGTTACAAGGGCTGGCCAAATAGTTCAGCACACTAAAGCGCCTGCTCAGACAGATGCAGGGGCCAGGGTCCAATCCCTGGCATGCAGTGCCGGCCCCACCCCTGGGACATGCTGAGACTGCGATTGAGACTGGGCGTGGTGGAGCGTGCCTGTAATCCCAGCTTTTGGGAGCCTGAGCACAGGTGGATCACTTCGAGTCTAATATATGTAGTAAGACGCTGTAGACCCTTACTAAGATTAAAAAAAAAAAAAGGAAAATACAGTTATCACTGTTGCTTTGAATGAAGTATAGATGGAGGACAACTGAAAGTGTTTTTGTTTTGTTCTAGTTCATTTGTTTTAAAGCATTCTAATCTTGACATGTTTTCTTCCCTCAGAGGAATGTTTTAACCACATATAGTTGTTCCAAAAAGCTCTTAATTATATTCTAGATTGGTGGATAGAAAACAAAATGTAATTTTGGTTGAATATGCTTTCACATGTACTATCTGTCTATGGTAAGGTGCTAAGTTGGAGGTTATTATTGGTCTCTATAATGCAAAAGAAAGCCTATGCCAAGTAAGAAATATAAAAGCAAGAAGCACAGCATCTGCTCATAACGTTGTTGCATTAAATTTGAACTTTTATGTAACTACTAGTTGGTTTTTTGTCATGTGCTAAGTAGCAGGCAATTAGCTTTATCTATGTCAATATGTCAATTTCATATTTTGTTATATCAATTTCTATGAAATATAAATTATTAATTTATTCATATTTCTTCACTATAACAAATTCCTCAGATCTTATAAACATTTCTGTTTATTATACTTTATATAAAACTAAGTGACGGTAAAGAGTATTATAAAATACTTCACAGGGAATATTTATGGATATATGTATATATTTATATATCTATAATACATACATATCAAGTGACACCTCTGTTATCAAACTCAATTTGTTCCAGATTCATGTTCAAACACTGAAAAGTTTGAAAATTGAACATGTTTTTCTCATAAGAAATAATGAGGGGCTGGGGAAATAGCTCAGTAGAATAAGTGCTTGCCTGGCAAGTGTAGGGTCCTGAGTTCAATCCCTGGTATTGCCAAAAAAAAAAAAAAAAAAAAGAAGACAACTTGAATAACAGGTTCTGAGGCCCCCAAATGACATGTATAATTTCAGAATTTTAACACATTTTGTAATGATTTCTTTCTTTAACTCTGTTGTGGTTGTTTTCTTCTTAACTCTACCATTGGTATCATTAACTTCCTTTGGAGCCATGGTTACAATATTTTACACAAATAAGGCACCAAAAAAGCACCGTGGTGAATGTCTTCACGTACTACCACAAGCACTGACGTTGCCTAGAAGAAAGCAGGGCTTAGACCGAAGTGCTGCCACTTTGTGACATGTGGCTCACACTTGGCCCTTGTAGGATTTTTCAAGTTGGATTTTCTGTTCAACTATCCAGCAAAGAACACAAAAGAGATTTTTTTCTTTCAAATTTTGCTGTTGAAATAATGGAGAGTTCAAACTTGGAGCTGTTCAACAACTGAGGTATCACTATATTTCACTGTCATACTATATCAGAAAAGCATATTAAAGTTAGTTGTTTAATTGAAGGCTTATTGGTGGTGTAACACCAATACTCACTTTCTTGTTGATATAGTAGGGGTCCAGGTCCTCCAGGGGCTCTGACACCATCTCCGGAGGAATGTCTCCATAAATAAATGGAAGGTTCTTGCCAGCTTCCAAGTCACTGTTGGGCTTTGGTTTGTTCTCATCATCATTGTCTTGTTCTTTTTTGGGCTTCTTGGCTTTCTCTTCTGCAGCACGTTTTTCGATAGCAGCAAGAGATTCTCTAGTAAAAAGGCGGAAGCTTTCAGGTCCTGGGGGTACCAGCAGTGCCTGTGCCATCTTTTCATCCTGCACATTTAATTACGTTTAGCTTCTTGCATAAGAATTATCTACAGTAAGTGAAAAATGCATAAAAGTGAGGAAGGCAAGTGACAGAAAGAGAATAAGAAAGTCCAACAGGATGCCATGTAATTGTCTTTAGTCATTTTTCAAGCTATGAATATGAAGTCACACTTTCATGGCTTGTAGTTCAGAGATATTATCATTTAATCTAATTTTCAATAATTCTTTATAATATACCAAGGCTCTGGTCTGAGTGTTATATTGCTTGATTTAGCCATTTTACAATGTGTTCATATATTAAAATGTTGCATTATATACAACAAATATATAGAATATCATTAGTCAATTAAAAATAAGCATTAGTAAATTAATAAAACAATGCTCTGCTCTGAAACCTTTGACTCAAGATATGTTTTAGTATACTTTTGGTAGAGTAATCAGAGAAGACCCTGAACACACACAAAGAACTCACATATGATAGTAAAAGTATCAAAAAATGTAAGGAATCAGCCAAGTAAAAACTGGACTGAGAAGAAAAGTATTACTGGCATCAAGAGGCTGTGAAGAATATGGAAGGGACAGACCCAACTGTTGGAGGATCTGGCTGGCTCCAAAGAACTAATGAAAAAGTCAGCTTACACTGAGGAGTTGTTGAGGAATGAGGAAACCATGGAAATGCCTTGAATCTTTACAACTAGAGTGGGTAGACACTCCCATAAGCACAAGGTAACCGAGGACAAGACTTGGGAGCGTGCAGGTAAAAGGACTCTCAGTTGTGAGGAAGCCAACACGAAAGTCAAGGCCTACCACCTAAACCTCCAAAATGTTAGAAGGTGATGACAAAGACATCAAAGCCTTTAAGGAGTCTTCAGGACAGACACTGGGCCCAGCCTTTAGTGTTACAAGCAGTAAGGAGGTACCAAAGAGAATCTAAGGCAAAGCCTCAAGGGAAAGACCTACGTGGCCCTGAATGATAAGCCAAACACCAGACCATACTGACAAACAGATAAATGATGTTCATAGCCCAAACAGCACTCTACAGCAAGTACTGACAGTATAGAACCTCTGAAAACTTATGGAAGGGTTCTCATGGTCCCTAAAGGAAAACCCACAGATGATTTGGTGAACAGCAAAAACCCAGCAGCATCATGAAAGGTAAATAATATGTTCCTTGGTTGAAAAAAAAGTAGTGCTGAAACTACTTATCAGAAAATTAAGTAATGGTCCATTCATTATTCCCCTCTTTCTTTTCCTAACTTAACTAGCTCCTAAAATAATGAACTGCTCTTAACAGTGAAATTATTGGATATATTCTTGACTCAAAAGATCGCAGGCTAAAACAGGGAATTCTGCCTAACTCAATGTTTTGGTTGTCAATATCACTTATTGTAGCACCAGAAAGGGTCTTAATATCAGCAAAAACAAGGAAGGCACTACCTCCAGAAAAATGTATCCATCACTGGCTAGGATTTCTTCGCTCCTATTAAGCAAAATCTTTCCCTTTTTTTTTCATCTTGGAACCTTTTAAGGTACCTTCTGAGGCAATGAAGAATATGTATATTTCCTCTTCCAGTTTTCTGTCCTTCAACAATTCCATGATAGTTTTAATATTCTTCATGAATCTGCCCTTTGAAGTAGTGGTAACAATGGATGGTGTGATTAGACTCCCTCTCTCTAAACCCTGACTCTGCCGCTTCTCAGATGAGTGACCTTGGAAAATATAATCCCACATTGTTACAGTCTTTATGAAATGAGAATCACAGGAAAATTGACCTCTCAGGATTATGAAGAATAAATGAGTTAATTGATGTTGTGTCTAGGACAGTTATGAAATTAATAAAGACTACATTAGTGTCAACTACCATAATCAAATTATCTTCAGTTCTGTCAGCCATGATCCTTCTGTTTCGGTTTCAAGTATCTCATAATTCAAACCATTCTCCTTGAAGCAAAATCTTGATGTGCTGGAACTGATCTTGAAGCTTCAGGGAGGCAGTGAAAGGTATAAAATATCAGGGCACATGTATGCAAAGCTGTCACCTATTGGGGAAGGAAAAGAGTGAAAGTGGGCAGATGGAGGGTCCCTACTCAGTTTCCTAGGTTAGGAAAAATTTCCATCTGTAAGAAATTTGACAGACTGTCAAAACTACAGGAAATCAGATACATAAATATTAAAACACAAGAATTAGTTACTGTATTTACCATTGTGCCAAAAACACATTTAAAAATTCAAGATAGAAAATAGAAATAATAAGAACAACAAATATGATGAGTATATTGCTTACTCTGTGAAAGCATCTATAGCTATGGCATCAAAGGGACATATTTCCCGTCCCCAACTACTGCTCCTTCACACACCTAATTTATTCTAGTCTCCATAGTAGTTTTTTCCTTAAGCAGTCTCCTAGTTCTCAGAAGTTTACTGCATAGGCATTGTTCTTACAGATGAGAAATTCTGGATTGTTCAATAATATAAGAAAAAATATAGGTTATAATGTATTTCTTGAATTCATACCTAAATTTCTAGGTTTCTGATGTGTTCCAATGACAAAATATTTTTAATATTACTTGTGTCTTTAAATTAGTATTTACAGCATTGTCATATAATAGTGTCAGGCCTGTCAAACAACTATACTATTTTTCCTACACATTTTTTTTAAAAGAACTCATGTTCTGTCACTTTAAAAAAATCTTTTTCTTTATTAAGTAACACATGAATTAGAAGTCTTGAGAGCAATTCCATTTTACTCAAAAACTAATTATTTATGTTTTGCTTTCTAAATTCATGGCAGGCAGCTTAAAATTAACTAATGTCCACGTCATTTCATGTCAATTTTGCTGCCATATGGACAGTATGACTCTAGGTTATGGAGTCTGGAGCACAGAATGAGCTGGAGCATTTTCTGCAAGCTTCAAATACCCAGAGACAAGCGAGGCACCTGTCTCACATCTCCTGTCATGAACTGAACTGCTGGGCTCTTCCCAAGGCTAAATGCGGAAGCACCAGCACAGAAAGCATGACTTAGGAAGGTGCCCTGAAACATGGCTGCTCTGTAGGGGTGAAGAGAGGTGCTTTTGCATTTGAGCTTTTTTTTTTTTTTACATTACTTTGGCTTCTTTGTTAACTAAAAATGAAACAAAAAACATGCTGAAGTCAGAATGGGAAATCTGGGTTAATATAGAATCTGCCACCAAGAGCTTTCCTGAGTCATTTAACCTTACACAACCTCAGCTTCTTCGGTCCACGTCATCATGCAGCCAATAAGACTTTGTCCTAGAGACTTCTGGCTCTTAAGTTTTCCAGGTAAAATTAAATTTGAAGTATCAAACATGGAAATCTCTCAGTAACATTCCCAGGTTATTGTGACGTCTTTAAAATGATGTGGACATATGTAGTCACAAAATTATAAACATTTATTTTCAAAGAAATAAACATGCTCCTTCTCATTCATTTGTGGATCAGAGTAAAGAATTTTTTCTTGACAAAAAGGAAGTAAAAAGTCTCTGAAATGCTCACATTGTGTCTCTAATTCTTGAGAAGAAGGTCAATTTCAGACTCTTGGGTTTTTCTTTATCGGGGCAATTAGAACTTGCTCAGTATGTTCATAAACCCAGAATTTAAAGATGTCAATGAGTAGAATTTCTCATAGCTTCACCCACAGCTTTGTAGTTTAGAAATCTCTGTTCTTCGGAAAGTCCATTTTCCTTTTTTCTTCTTTCTCATTCTTTGTGAGCTTATTATACAGAGCTCTTACACAATTTTATAATCATGAAATAGACTTAAAAATTAATTCTCACTGATACATCGGTAGAGGCCATAAATTATTAATGGATATATGTACATTATAATTTATTAAAATATATTGGTTTAGTATTGTAAATTTTTTACCAGAACTATCTTTTCAAGAACAAAAAACTAAAAGTAGAAAAATCTGAGGAGCTATTCATTCTGATTGGAATCTAAAGAACTAGTGTATGTGAAGGTTTGCTAAAAAAGCAAATGCAGTCTTCTTCTAAAAGTAAGGACTGGTTCAGTGCAGCCCATACTAGAAGTCTTGAGAGCAATTCCATTTTAGGATTATGGAATTGCTCTCAAGATTATAAGAACAGACACAGAATTTTAAACTTGGAAGGGACCTCAAGATCACTTATTTGGAAAATATTTATCAAAACCTCTATGTATAAATAACTTTGCTTGCCCCAGTACTGGAGCTCTTTTTTCTCAAAGATATGATAGTCTAATTGGAGACACAGATGCTTATACAGATAATTATAAAGCAATGATATGCAACTGTTGATTTTTGGATCCATTGAAGGGCAGAAGAGGATGTGGTTCTAGAAGCTTCCCTGGAGAAGTGATGCTGGAGTAGGTTTTGTAGACTAAATCAGTTTGAGAGTGTTTCTGGGTGGGGTTGTTTGGGGAAGGGAAGGAAGATATATGCTAAGAGACGTGATAACCGGTTGTCGTCATGTGTTTGTGCTCAGAAACAAGAGGAACATGGAGACTCTGGGAAGAACTGCAAAAAGGCTTTATGGTGGATATCGACCTGCACAAAGGGAGTGATATGGAGCAGGACTGGGAAATCAGGTAGAATAGATCACCGAGGTTCCTGTACAGCACACCATGGCAGGCCAGGGATAGTAGTGATCAAACTGTAGGTCAGAAAGAAAGATGATGGCAGAATGAGGGCTGGATAGGCAAAAAATGCTCTTAGAGCAATAGCTACCAAATACTTTGATTTCAGGATGCCTTTACAGTCATAAAATGATCCACTAATGCTAAGAAAAGTAATGTTCTTTCTAGGTAATTGGGAAAATGATTGGATTCCATTAAGACTCTGCAAATGATAGTTTATTAAAATAATTTTAATGACTGCTCTGAAATCACTTCCAAGGGTCTTTGATCATCTTGTCTTTGAATGCATCTTTTAACTACCTGTGAATGATTCTGTATCATCATACACAGATCATTGGAAGATATTTTATTGTTATGTGAATATCCACACTTTTGGCAAATTTTATTATGTAAGATGCAAAAAGCACATTTGTTAATACCATCAGTGATGCCATTAGAATGTATTAAAAGGCTGTCGAGCTCCCAGAGACAGGTGAAAGTTTTCCAAAATTCCAATTTCTACTTCAAAGCTCCAATTTTTAACACTGACAACAAATGCTGTCAGTTGCTTTTCCTGAAGTGACAAGATTTTCCTTTGTTCACTTTTGAGAATATATGTGCTGAATACTGAAGTCTGAATAACCATGCTTTGTCAGTTATTTTTCAAGTGAAAAAGGTGTTCTATGAAAAAAAAAAGAAAATAAAAAAGAAGTGACTTATTCACTCCTGACTCCACTAGCTGCACAAATGCTTTGGCCAGAGACAATGGTGCTTCAGTATGCAGTGAAATCCTTCAGGCATTCTTCTCATTTCATTGTAGCAAACACTAACATATGTGTTTTTAGGGGTTAGATTTGATGAAATTATTATTTATTGCTTTATTAGAGATTTGTTATGTGAACCGCCATTTATTTTCTTGCTGAAATATATGCAGCTGAAGAAGAGAATTGTTCCTGTAGCTTGAGGCTGCTCCCTTGATCCCTTGCTAAGGCAGTGAGCAATTTACCATCACCCCCCTACACCTGCTGCACTATCACTGAAAATGTCAAAAGAATGAAAACACGCAAATGGCATTCTGATATTAGTATGAAAGTAGTTTAAAACACAGCTGTTTATCAAGATAAGTTGTAGGGCCTCAGTTGTCCATGATCCATGATAGATGGAGAAGAGAGCAGTTAAATTTAAGAGAAGATGTAGTTCCAGCTCCAGGGCAGACAGGTGTAGACTTAGCAACTGAACCTGGACTCAAGGCTAGTTTGCTATGTTTTATGAGTTTCTCTGTCCTTTGCAGTCTTCATTTACCCTAATTCTGTTGTAGAGATCATCACAGAGATGCTAGCACGTACTTCACAAGGTATGTGTAACATTTAAATGAGAAAATGCTCCCAAAAGAAGACAGAAGGCCACCAATAAATTAGGAAGGAAAACTATGGGCAAAGGAATGTATTTGAGGCACAATTGAGGTAGACTGAAAATCAGTGAGAGTGTGTGAGTGACTCGGTAGAAAGAAGGAAAGAGTTAGAGTGGCAGGGCCATTACCAGGTTTCCAGTTTAAGCCTCAAGTTGATATTAACCCAGTGCAGAATTGGAGGCTTGTAAGGGTTTATAATAAATACTGTTTGGTACCTATTTTGCTGACAATGCCTAAGGGGCATCTAGTAAGTAATTAAACTTTGTGTCCCCGGTGTGCCGTGCCGCCCCCGCCCGTGGTGGTTCGCACTGAGACAGCGATTGAGACTGGGGGTGGTGGTGCACACCTGTGATCCCAGCACTCAGGAGGCTGAAAACAGGAGAATCACTACGAGTCCGATCTATGTAGTGAGACCC